>JARFJB010002483.1:1997500-2065000 GCA_036346205.1 Vesta saturnalis | reverse complement strand
GACGATTTATGTTGAACGTTTAAATTTTTCGTTTGTTGAAGTTGAATATTGGTTACGTTTTACCAAAATTAATCGTAATCATTTTTTATTTGTGTTTTATTTGTTGCTGAAATTTCTTTTAATA
Organism: Vesta saturnalis; assembly: GCA_036346205.1. Classification (NCBI taxonomy): domain Eukaryota; kingdom Metazoa; phylum Arthropoda; class Insecta; order Coleoptera; family Lampyridae; genus Vesta; species Vesta saturnalis. Next base: position 2,064,876 of record JARFJB010002483.1, on the reverse strand, counting down.
ATTTACATTTGAGCCGGAACCTAAAATAAAGTGACATTAATTTAAACTTGGACAACCATTAAATATTATATAAACGATACAATCAGAAAGCATTAATATATTTAAATAAAATATTATCGAATTAAAATTTGTGGTTGGGTGAAGCTCATAAAGTCGAGATATTTTACCAGTTACTGAAGGAACGTGATCAACAACCCGAGCACAGTTAGCAGCTAGTGGGTAAATGGTAGCAGTAAAATTCATACATAAAGATCTTCGATCGTATTGGAAAGTGCCTGCTATTTGGAACAACCTGTGAAGACATCTGCGTGAATTTTGACTATTTATATGTGAGTAACTTTGATTATAACCTTATCACATTGAGATTTGAGTAGTCTGCATAAAATATAATTATAAAATATAATTATATTGATATTAATTATAAATCCTGCACATTCATATTGAAATTATTTATTTATATTAAATATATTCAATTTTCCATATAATAAATAATATCCAATTTATAGATATGATGCCTGTTGAGTTATTGCTCTCGCAGGATAGCGTAATTACTCTAACTTTAGTGAAGTTTTATAAAGTTAAATGTTTTGGATAGTAATATGATCGTGAAATTGCATGACATAAACAGTTCAGTAAACATAACTTATAATATGGTTAATTTAAATGTACTTAATCGTTTGTAGGAGATGTAGGTGTACGTAACCAATTAGGAAATAAACTTGACAATGTAATATTTATTGATACAAGAGATAAGGAAAGACCTAACCTGATTGTTGAATGAGTGCGTGTACTTTATCTCGTACAGTCGAATTTCCATCCTCGTAATTGCAGGGCAGCTACCAGTAGTCAGTTACACTCATTCCCAGTTCCGAGCACATCGTAGCAATATCAAAAGCGAAACGAAAGGTACGTAACGTATAATCTTAACAGCAACCAGTACACGAAGAAGGAAAACGCAGAACGAAAAGACCCAAAACGAAAAAGCTTGAAAAAGGTAAGGGATATAATATCAGTTTATTCAACTAACATTATTTTACCTCTATCGAAACGAGCTATATTGTGATAATCTATCACGAACTGGTTAAATATATTTCCTTCAATTTACATATCGTAGTTTAAGCCTAAAAGAAAGATTCTAATTATAACGAGCTTGAAGAAAACCGAGTCAACTCACCATGTTAGTGTAAGAAATATATTTTTTATATCCGCAATTAATAGCGATTCTATTATTTCATCATATGAAGAAATAATTTTTTAAGCAAAACTTCTCCTCTAGAAATGGTGATTTATACCGAGAAAACAGAAATCAGAGAAAGTTTCTAAATATAATTTATACCACAATAAAATAGCCGTGTTAAAAGAACCACACTTTTGGAAAAAGGTATTCAACAGAATTGTCCTTAATCAAATTTTGCAAAAATGTTAAACACATGTTTGTTTTCAAATAAAACCTGATTAGTAATATGCAATTATTTAATGGTATCACCATCTAGTGGTGATTTATCAAAGTGGCAGGTACCTATAAAAATGTAAGAATTTGAAAATAACCAGAACCTACGTACTAGCAGGTTTATTTTAAGAACTTTTGTTACAGAATACGGAGGTAAATATGAAAAGAAATAATTCCTTTATAACATAGAAAAGTAAACGCAATAAAAGAAAATCATTTAATCCATTATAATAAATGGTGAAGGCAGTAAACATAGAAAAGTTAAATCATTAAGGTAGAGAAATAATTAACGAGTAAACTTAAGTAAATAACAACCCTAACGATTCATGCTGCAGATAAATCCAAACTGTAATAATCAGAGAAAATTTATGGAATCGATCAGACCGTATCCGATATCGATTTTTACACGTTACAACTGTATCACTCTGAATAAACAGTGCAGATCAAATATTATTTGTCTTGGATGTAATGTCGCTTTATGTCTAGAATGTTTTGCACCTTTGCATAAATTATAATATATTTATTGAGTTTACCTGGGTTTTTTGAAATTTTGTATTCATAAAAGTGTATCTGAACGTCTAGGTTTGCATATAATCCATATACTAAAATATGTTACATATTTGTACCACTGAATTATATATTTTCAATTCAAGAACGCTCACTGGTACAAATATGTACCACCCCATAAAAAAAGATCTAAAACATACCAAACATTTTTATGTCATATTATGTCTCAAAGGCAAAGTAATTCATATGTATCATCAAAAAAACTTTTAAATAAAGCCCCATAGTTCAGCGTTAATGAGTTAAAGGCGAATTTAGATTAAGCCAGTGAGTGTTCTGCCAGTTGGCCAGTAGCTGGCTTGTGAATTATCCTCCAGCTACTGGAAAGATAGTTTAACTGGAAATTGCTGTTTAAACGCAGACGAGAAGCACTAGTGTGTGCAGTCCAGTAAAGAAAGATGAACGAACTGAAAGTTTGTATACGGCGTCGTGTAGTAAGATCATTATCATTGGTGGTATATGAAGAGCTTGTCGATATGTTAGAATAAGAAAAAAGAATAAAAAGGAGAGTTTGGATAAGATATTGGATGAATGCTAGGTCAAGGGGAGCATCATCAACAATTTTAAGAGAGTTATATATACTGACTTCCATAAAAATTGCAACACCTAGAATTTGTTGAACGATTTTATTGAAATTTTCGTCAGCGATGTCTTTCATTAAAACAAACAAACGATTACAATTTGAATAAAATCTAGCTAGTAGTTTTTTTTCCTTTGCACTTAGTAACAATAAATTTGAAGAAATAAACCAATCAGTGTGTAATTAACTGCCAATTTTGCAAATTTTTTGTTCACAATTTCGTTCTGAACTTGGGAACAATGCCAAGAGTACGTCAACATCAACATTATTCCCAATTGAATGATTTTGAACGTGGCCGTATTATTGGCATGAGGGAGGCCGTACTTTCGCTAAGAGAAATTGCTCGTCGTGTAAACCGAAATATTACAACTGTATTAAGATGTTGGTCGAAATGGTCCGAGGAAGGGGCGCAACAACGTCGCCCTGGATCTGGACGTCTCCGCAGGACTACAGATCGCGAAGAACGTCGCTCAAGACTTTTGGCCACAAGAGACAGATTTTCAACAACTCGATCGATTGCAAATGATTGGATGAGAGGTGTAGGACCCAGAATGTCAATGTCATCTGTTCATCGCCGAATAAGGTCTTATGGGCTGCGTCCATATCGTCCATTTTTATGTCTTCCTCTTACACCACTTCACCGTCTACGCAGGCTAGAATGGACCAACTAAAGAGCGAACTGGGCGCAAAAATGGCATCGAATTGTGTTTAGTGACGAATCCCGATCTTGCTTGTGGGCCCACGATGGCCGTGGGAGGGTCAGACTGATGCGTAGAGAACGTAAAAGTCCAACATTTTTTGTGGAACGCAACACAGCTCTCACACAAGGAGTGATGTTACGGTAGCAGATCACCCTTGGTCTTCATTGATGGCAACTTAAACGCCGCTGGTTAGATTGTCAATGTGCTAGAACCCGTTGCGCTTCCATATCTCCAGGGCTGGAAAATCCAATTTTCCAACAGGATAATGCGCGCCCTCATACGGCAAGGGCTACTACACGTTTTTTGGAAAAAGCTAACATTGCTGTCTTTTTATTTTATTTTACTGACTGCCGAGGAAAAAAATAAAAGTCCTCTTGGATGAAACAGACATGGTACCTGTAAATAATGGGAAACCTACTCACTTCAATACCAAAACAAACAACTTTGGCGCAATTGATTTCAGCTTTTACTAATCACCGGTCGCCCTTAGCTACACCTGGGATCAAATACCTGATCTTTATGGAAGTGATCATTTTCCCTCAATATCTCCACCGAAAATCAAAAAATAAACACGCTCCCATAACAAAATGGCTGATAAAACAGGCAGACTGGACAAAGTTTAAAACAAACATTCCTCCAATAAACAGGAATCAAGAAATTAACTGTCTAGTATATAACTTTACATCAACCATCATAGAGGCAGAAAAGAGTCTATACCGCAAAATAAAATAATCCCTCAAAACTACGGTTCCTTAGTGGAATGTAGAAATTGAAATGCCATAAAGAATAGAAAAGGTTCTCCAAATGTTTATCAAGTGTCCAACAACAGAATTTGAAAATTCAAGAAGTCAAACAATAGCACGTCGTCTAATACTAAATGCTAACGAAAATCTTGGCACAATTACGTAACGGAAATAAAAACTAATACCGTATGGAAGAAAACCAAATCTGCGTCCGGAAAAGACCGTAACTAAGCTCCACTTATCTTGAAAGACAATAGTAATCTTATTATTGAGCCAATTGCTATTTCGGAAAAACTGGCTCAAATTTAAATTTTAGAATCAATATACACCTGAGTTCAGGGAAAAAATACGTCATAGACCAACCTTCTTAAACCACACCGAACAAAATGAAAGTGAATACAATTCACAATTTACGAGACAGGAATTACATGAATGACTAAAATGTGTAACAGACAGTGCCCCGGCACTGACAAAACCGCTTATTCCATGCTGAAAAATTTGCCTTCTACTGGAAGTGAGGATCTTTTTTATATATTCAACCAAATATGGACAAAAGGAGACTACCCTTTAGGATGGAGAACATCCATCATAATTCCCATGCTTAAATCAAAGAAAAATAAACTTGACGTAACCAGTTATCGTCCAATATCTCTAACCAGCTGTATAAGCAAAATACTTGAGAGGATGGTGAATAAAAGGCTAACAAAACACTTAGAACACAACCTGATTATTGACAATACCAAGCAGGCTACAGAAGAAATTTTTCAACAAGATACATACTGCTTCTCTCTACAGCTATCAAGGACACTTTTAACAAAAGGGAGCATGGCACTGTTGTCTTTTTTGATTTAGAGAAGGCATATGATACAGTATGGAGATATGGTATTCTGGAAAAGATTCATCGTTCGGATATTAAAGGAAAAATGTTTAATTTCATAAAATCATTCTTACCAGAAAGACTTTTCCAGGTCAGAGTAGACAACTATTTATCAAGCAAACATCGACTAGAAAACGGAATACCTCAAGGATCACCAATCAGTGTCACTTTGTTTATTATCGCAATAAACGAATTACCAAAATCACTAGATATGAAAATAGGCCCATGCATGTATGTGGATGATTTAGCCCTGTACACTTCTTCCAAAGGTGATGAGTCTCATAACGCAACAATGCAAGCTAACGTCAATACGGTAACAAGAGAATCAGAAGATGTAGGCTTTCGCTTTTCTACAACAAAGACAGTGTGCGCACTATTGTAAGTTAAAGCGTCCGCATCATCCTCTAAACCTATTTCTAAAAGGAAATAAAATAAAAAACGTGACGAATTATAAGTTCCTAGGAGTAACAATAGACCACACACTCGCATGGAAATCGCATATAGAAAACGTAGCAAAAAAATCCAGGAAAAGATTAAACATAATCAAATTTCTCGCTAATTCAAAATGAAGCGCAGACAGGGAGATTCTCATACGAGTGTACAAATCTTTAATTTTAAGTCTATTCGACTATGGATCAATAGCATATGGATCCGCTGCTCATTCAACATCAAAGCGTTAGATATTATTCAAAACGTGTGCATACGATATGCCATTGGGGCTTATCAAACCAGCCCAGTAAGTAGTTTACATATAGAGTCGGGAATATTACCACTATGATTCAGAATAATGTGGCTACTAGTACAGTACGCAATAAAAATAAAAAGTCTTCCTAACCACTTTATATGTAAAATACTTTTCCCAAATGACAACTCAGTTAAAAAACCAAGTGCAACGGTTACTACGCTAAAAGAAATATTACAAAGAATTCAATTAAATTACCCACCGGAAACGGAAGAAATTGAAATGAAAAACCGGGTCTGGCAAGAGTGGGAAAAAGAATGGCTAGCAGAAGATAGAATGTTAAAATTACATATACCAACACCAAGGAAAAGAAAAAGTTATCCTCAAATGACTAGAAAGGAGAGTATAATACTAACCAGAATTAGAATTGGACATACACAAACAACACATTCATACATACTAAATAATAATCCGCAACTAACTTGTACATACCGCAACGAAAAAATTACAATTAAACAAATCCTTGAGTCGTGTAGAGAATTAAAAGATACCAGAACAAGGCTGGGAAGTAACAATGGAATGCAGGCTGATCTTAAAATTGAAATTGGAAAAATTACACATGTACTTCAGTACCTTAAAGAGATTGGTATATTTAACAGAGTATAGAATATATATATATATATATATATATATATATATATAAAAAATGTAAATAAAGTAAAGGAAACATTAGCAAGCTTGTAGTTACAGCCAATTTAAATAAAAAAATAATTATTATTATTATTATTTTAAACACGGGTGAAGGGACATTTATTAACTCTAGAGCAAATAAACTGTCTGCAATTGACAACTATGTGGTCACTTCAATTAGCATATCTCCTCAAATGGAAAACCGTCGAGGATCATGTACACTCCGACCACATACCTATTGGAATAGAAATCGAGTTGCAGCAACCGCATACTACCACACCAAGAAAATGGAAGCTTCAAAAGCTGACTGGTCTTTGTTCCGCACGAACCTTAAAAATTTTGCTGCTGAGCAAAATATGAACATATCCGTGCAAACATGTTCTGACGCGATTATTAAAGCCGCCTCTGTAAGTGTCCCCAAATCTGGTGGCACGTTTCTGAGGACCCGTGTCCCGTGGTGAAATTTCGCAATAAAAAAGGTTATTCAGGAAAAAACAAAGTGTTCAATAAATTTAAAAAACACCCCACACAGAACAATATGGTAGCATTTAAACAAAAACGAACCATAGCCCGAAAGCTGATACTCCAGAGCAAACAAGACTCGTGGGTAGGATTTGTGTCTACTACAGATACAAACTCCAACTACGTTATGGAAAAAAATTAAATCAATACAAAGGAAAGAAACCATTTCACCCACAATACTAAAAATAAACAACAATATCTGTACGAACCAGAGGGATGTAGCAAACGCCGAATGAATCCAAAGAACAAGCAGCTCTTCCCACTATGACTCGGAATTCATACGATTGAAGAATGATCAAGACTTGCCATTGGATAGCTCAGAAATCGAAGAATCAAGTTACAACTTCCCTATACTTATGAACGAGATACAAGAAGCATTAAGCAACTCACGCAGATCATCTCCTGGTCCGGATAACATACCGCATGAGTTTTTAAAGGAATTGCCTGTATCGCACAAGCAAGGGCTACTAGATATGTACAACCAAATTTGGCAACAAAACGTGTACCCAGAAGCTTGGAAAGAGGTTACCGTCGTCCCCATCCCAAAATATGGGAAAAATTATATGATCCATCGAACTTTCGCCCCACATCTTTAATGAGTTGTGTCGCCAAAACGTTAGAACGAATAGTCAACACACGCCTGACTTGGCGTTGAAATCGAACAAATTACTATCCAACAATCAGATGGGTTGCAGAAAATTCAGATCTACAACTGACGCTTGGTTCAAATCGAACATCATATCCAAACTGCTTTCGTAAACCGTTCTCACGCGATAGCAATCTTTCTTGACCTTCAAAAAGCTTATGTCGTTACATGGAGGTATGAGATATTACGACAATTACACAAATGGGGAACAAAAGGAAATCTTTTTAACTTTATCCAAAACTTCCTAAAAGAACGCAAGTTCAAGGTAAGGGTTGGCAATGAGTTCTCGGATAAAATGACACTAGCAAACGGAATTCCGCAGGGATCAGTGTTAAGCGTTGCTATAGCTGTTAACTCTGTAACCGCAAACATTAGAAAAGAAATAAAAAGCTATTGGTACGTAGACGACCTTACCATTATATACACATCAAATGATATAGAAGATACAGAAACCACCAACAAGTAGTTAATACCATAACACCTAACGCAAGTGCTATCGGATTCAGATTCTCTACACTGTGTTCATTTCCTGCCGCCTGAGACACGAGCATAAGAAACCCGCTATCACGTTGTACGGAAACCTCTTCAGCGTAGTGTAAATAAAATTCTTAGGTCTCACTATAGACAAAGTGTTGAGATGGAAGCCACATATAAACAACCTTAAAAATATCTAACAATACTAACTGTACTTTCTATTTTTATTTATAAAATGAAAAGTGTTAAATAATGTTTAAATAAAGGTTTTGAATTTGTTAGTAATATTTTATTTGACGTTACAAGGTACTCCTGTCAGATCAATAATCAAAAATTGTCATTTAGACTTCACGTTTCTTGAGTTGTTGATATTGCCACTTTAAAAGCTCGCGTTTTTGACAGTTCGATTTAATTTTTACAGGTACCCAGTTTAGAAGAATGGCAACAAGTTTTATTTCACCATAAATGGAAATTCCCGGATGTTGAGAAGCGATCGATGGAAACCAATAGCGATTCAAGCACCTGCTAATCCAGGAAGTGAATACTTTATTATAAAAGCTTCAAAAGTATCATTCTCATGGCAATTGTCGACCACGATTACCTCTTTAGATATGTAGACATAGGGTCACATGGACGTAATTCCGATGCTCGAGTGTTTCAGCAAAGCCGCTTATATTCGTTGTTACAAAATGAATCATTACTTCCTAAAGGAGGATTAATACTAGGTTATAATTGTTTTCCTTTAAAACCATACCTATTGAAACCCTATTCAAAACCACGATATAGCTACAGGACTAGTAGGGCACGAAGAGTAGTAGAAAATGGTTTTGGAATTTTAGCAAGCCGTTTTCGTATTTTTTCAAAACCAATTCCCCTGAAAGTTGAAACTACTCTGAAAATTACTCAAACTGTTTGTGCCCTACTGTTACGGTAAAAATGTTCACTAGGACAAGGTAAAAGATAAACCTGGTTTTTGCACGGCTAGCTCGGCGTGCGGGTGAGGGTCTATTGGGACAAAGCAGTCTCGTCCCCGTAGTCTACGCTATCTACTAAAGTCGAAATCGGGAAAATGACACAATAGGTTCCGGTAGGCGCCAGGATATTCTAAAGGAACACACCAGGGTGTTTTAAAATGCGAATTAAACGACGGTACGCAGTGGTCCGAATACCCAACTTACCACACTTACCAAATCGTAACGCTCGTAGCTCAGGTTCCGCAACACAGCTTCACCTGAAAAGGCTTCAAAATCTGCACCTTAATCTGATCAACTTACCACCGTGCAGCAATATTCAAATTCAATACAAATCTCTAATGTTCCCCTTACGTTAAATTACTCTCTTAAACAAATCAACATAACACATACTAAACTGACTTCAATTCAGTTACAACTCTTGTCTAAACTTGTGAATTACGTTACGTTAACTTAATCTGGCAATAAAACAAAACAAAAAAAACAAAACTCCAACTTCTCTCAATAGAACTCGGCGACGCTTTTCTATTTGAGAAATACATAATCACCCTTTGTCAAGGCTTAATATTAAAATAATTACTCCAAAACAGTAACTAAGTTAAACATCTATTAAATCAAAATAAATAAATAAAACAGTTAAAATTTAAACAGGTCAATTTGAATATAAAGGTAATCGTATCTTCTTAACTTTTACCTCATTGAATTCTGGCCAGTAGCAAAACTACCTTAAACTAAATTGTATTCAAAGAAATTCTATAAATTTGAATTACTCCAGCACGTAAATCTTATATAAACTGAATAATGAAGGTAAGATTTTATTTACCTCCCTGCACAAAATATTAATGGTATCAAAAAAAAAAAAAAAACACCTTAAATAGCTTCTAAATAGACAAAGGAAACTGTCCGAGAACGTTAACAAAATGACACAATAAATTAAAAAAAAAAAATTACTTCCAACAGGTTCCTTCGTTAACACACATTACATAAAAACACAATTAAATTAAATAGGTCTCTACCACGCATTCAACTTGCTTTTCAACATAATGCCTCGTAACTTATTGAAGCAGCATAAACTAACTTAAATCACATCAATAATTTCTTTTAATTCAAGGTTGTTAAAGTTCGACAAACAAAATAAAACACTCAACAAATCGTTTTGCACAGCTTACGTTAATAGGTTCAATTATGAACAGAACAATCCTAAACGGTATGTGTGTGTCGGGGCGATCGTACACTACGTACACTTAAATTTTAGGAAAGGGGTTCTTTAATTATATCTCGTTACTAACGAAAATTCAATAGTCCTCAGGCTCGCACTACAATAAACACGAACCAAATTTCTATCATCAACGCACTCGAAGATGCCGTTCTTCTCCACTAAACTAACTTTATGAGCGAGCCCGGTTGAAATGTTACTTCACAACAAAATAATCTTTCAAGTCCTCAACACTACTCCCTTAACTTTCACTAGGAGCTCGCACAATAATGAAACCCCAATTCCGATAATTCGACGACTTCACCTACACGCACGATTTTACGCTTCAAAAGCTTAAGACAGACACTCTCCCATTCAAAACTACTTTCTCGCCATATTAAAAAAACGTTCCCCTCCATACAAATTCATTCAAACAAACCAATCAACCATTTTAATTTTAAAATTTCCACCCCCCTAAATTTACGATGCTCTCCCGACTTAAGGCGAAGAAGCTGTCCCGTCTGCACTTTCCTTCGACCCGACACAGAAATGTTACTGCAAAGGTACAACCAATCGCCTACCCATATTACTTACATGGATGAAAACCAACATTCCGACTCTCCAACTGTTCCTCTACACGAATGCGACAGTACGGCGCCAATGCGATAACAATGCTTCTTCGTAATGAAACTAGGTACAAAACTAAACGAATTTATCTCAATAAAACTTTACATATGATTCGGGCAGTAAACTGAAAATTGTACTTAAAATTCCAAAAAAAAAACTACACTGACTTTTCTTAATGAAAATTACGTAACTACACCAAAAAAAAACGAACTTCCTTAATACACCTTACACATTCCTAAAATTCCTTTACATACAGCGTGACCCATTCAAGCAAAACATTCATTATCTACAGTAAGCTCTTAAACAAAAAAAAATACATACGGAATCTAACTAAGTGAATAAAACTACAAACAAAATTTACCCAATACGTATACAGGGTGTTCAAAATACCCTGACACTACATAACTGGGTGCGTATAACTTCACCTACTACCTATACCCCACCAAAGTTTTGACTATAAAGACATTTTGAACACTATGGTTATTCATGGTCAATGGCGATCTGAACTGTGTCAACTACCTCGTATTCAATGATCACGACAAAATAACAGACCAAAACTAATAGCTGAGAACTTGAGAACTCGATATAAAGAATATTTCCGTGACGAAGGTGATGTAGATTGGCAAGAAAAAATAATTCAATAAAATACAAACGATTGTAATAATAACTACGTAAATAAATTAGCACAACACCAAAATATTTATTCATTTTTTTATAAATAACCACCATATAAACATTACTTACCAAATTTCTATATGTTTCTTTCTCTGTGCTGTTGGAATTTTTCATAATGTAATTCATTGCCTCGAACCATTTTACTTTTGGTATAAACACTTCGATAGCTCCAGCTCCACTACGTTCACTTCTTTTAATTTTTGAAACCTCGAGATGATACGTAGAACGTAAACTTTTATTTTTTACCCACTTCTTTTACATCATGCATATTCATTTCTCGTGCTATGTTCTCTAAAGAAGTTCTACGAGCTTCCCGATTTTTATATATTCACTACTAAATACGTTCCACAAATTCTCATTATCTTTATACAAGTTTACAAATTTCAATGTTTGATCCTCACTCCATTTAGCCATTTTGTACTTTTGACCTACACATGTGAACGTCGTGAACTACCAATTGGCACTGCCAATTTATTTTTGCTTATGATTAGTATTTTCTTATTTATAGCTTATGTATCTTATTTGTGGACTGTTCAGGGTCCTTCTCCTCTTCAGCCCTGGTAAATCCATGTTTGTTGGTGTTGCCATGTTTTTGTTGTTATTGTATAGTTTACAATCATGAGATGTGCTTATTTTGGAGTAAAAAAGAAAAAGGTTTATTTATTTAATATTGAATAGTGCGTTAATTGGCTTAAATGTGTGTATTGTTAAGTGGGTGTAGTCTGCTTAGTGTGATTATTAGATTCGTCGTCCGGTTTCTTGTTGGGTCGTCATGAATAGACGGGATGCGGAGGGCATATGGGATGTTGTCCACAGAATCTTGTATTTCCTCGGAGATGTCGTCGAGGAGTTGCGTAAGGATCGGGGGATGTTTGAATTTTAGTTTAGATTTTCTTGTGGGAATTGGGGAAAACGGTAGTTGTAGGGTGTGGTAAGGGTCTCTTTGGTTTGGATTCTGTGTGTGATGGTTGGTATGTTTGCGTATTGTGTTGTGAGGTCGCTAGGGTACCTGAGAGGTAATCTGTGTATGCGTCTGAGAATTCGGCGTTCACAGGAGGCGATAGAGGAAAGGTGATTGGGGTTTATATTGCTGTATATTGATGATCGGAAATCCATAACAGGGCGGATGTATGTTTTATAAATGTGTAGAAGTGTTTTGGGGTGGCAACCTCTGATTCTATGCCGGAGGGCGCCCAGTAGGTTTGCGCGGTTCTAATCCTATTGAGTGTTTTTAACAGCGGGGTGCCAATTGAGGGTTCTAGTAAAGAGGATTCCTAGGTAGGTGATTTCATCTTGGAGTGAGTCTTTCTTGATTTAGGGTGAGGAAACATTTCTGAAGGCGAGCTTATCCTCAGTGTAATTAGGATGGCGGAAGAGATAGTTTGGGTTTTGGTGGGATTGACGAGACTCTCCACTGGTTAGCCCAGTGGAGAAGTTCCGCAGGGTTTTGATATGAGGCGGGAGGCCATTTGGCTGTTTCGATTAACCACCCAGAAGACGGTGTCATCCGCAAACTGCGCAACGACTTCTCCGGGTTGTATGACTTTAGGAATGTCGGATGCAAAGATATTGTATAGGACTGGGTCTAAGGTACAGCCTTGCGGTATGCCTGCTGTAGGTTGAAAAGGATCATAGAAGGTTTTACCTACTTTGACTTGAACTGACCGATTAGTCAGGTACGAGAGTAGGAGTTTGGAGAAGTGGTCGGGTATATTAAGGGTACGGATATTGTGCAGGAGACGGGCGTAACAGACCCTGTTGAATGCTTGCTTAATGTCTATAAACACAGCCAGATTGTATTTCCTGTTCGGTTGGGATGAAAGCCGAATTGGCTGTTGGGAAGAAGGTCGTTGAATTCTAGGTGGTCCCTGAGTCGCCTGGCTAGAATCCGCTCGAAGCATTTTCCGAAGCAACACAAGTGGGACGGTAGAGGCTGATTTCCAGTCCGTCGGGAAGTGAGACAGAGTTAAGCATTTGTTATAAATGTCGGAAAATATACGGAGGGCTGGATCAGGTAGGTGCCGGGATTTTCCTATTTACACCGTTATGACCTGGGGATGAATTTTTCCCTTTTTTGAAATGTGTTTGGACCTGGTCGGGCGTAAAAAGGACTCTCGTTATCGAGTTGGGTTTCAGGAAGGTTTAGGTTGCGGAATTCTTCAAGGCAACCCTTGAGGAGTGCCTTGAACCGGTTATCGAACTGGGGATAATCTGGGGATTGAAGTTGGTGACCAAAGAAATCGGACTTTTCTTGGTCGGAGGAGATTATGTTGCCCTGAAGGTCGGTTAGGTGGGATTTTGGGTTACTTTTCCTTCGGTTAGTCTATCGAACTGTTTCCAAAAGAGTTTACCATTTCTATAATCTAGCTGGGAAGTGGCTTTGGCCCAGGTGTCTTCAGCATGTTTATTGGTTTCTCGCCTGATTAAGGAGTTAAGGCGATTGTATTCGGTCTTGACAGCCCGATCCCTGGATCGTAAGAATTGACGATATATTCGTCTTTTCTCTTTGATCCAGTTCAAAATGTGCTGTGGGGGCGGTTTGCGGAAGTTAGGTCACTAGTGGCTCTCTCGAGATATTGGGGTCATTTGAAGATTGGGTGTAGGAAAGTTTGTAATGATCCTGCAGATCCTTCCTAAACATTTGTATCCTTGTAAATAAATTCCTCAAAACTTATTCCCTACTTCCTTTCACAACTGCATTTACCTTATTTAAAAATGTTATCAGTTGTTCCCCACTCCCCCACTCTCTCCAAAATCCCTATATAAACACTAGCTTCCCATCCAAGACTTACTTCTTACTTAGTATTATTATTATTATAACTCTCATTATTACTCTCCTGCCTGAAACCACTTGTTAATATTTTATTAACATGCTTATTCTTTATTAGAATCCTGCCTGAAATACTGCATCATTATTCCTGCCTTATAATCATTCCTGAATTCATTTTATTTCGTCCATCTAAAATCACACATCTTCCTGCTTATTCACATTCATTCATCATCATCTCTCAGTTCCTATTATTAACCTGATAATCATCCTTTTATTCCACCTGGCCCACCTAGATCATACGATTCTGAACATCCAGCCAGACAATACCTATTAAAACCCTCAGCAACCAGTCTACCCAAGTTATCCCTACACTCATACTTTAACACCCTAATTAGTTATACGACCTTATTGTGGGTTCTGGCCCCGATTTGAATATAACTAAAGAAAGTTAAGTATACAGAAGCAGACAGAGGTCATTTACACCCCGAATGCTTCTAGACATAAAACTACACCTTTCCTCATCACTTTTACCAAATAAACCAGAAATTCTACCCCTATCAGTTTGTTGAAGGTATAAGCCGCGACAAGAATGGGTCGTAGATATTCTAGAGACTGTAGCGAAGTGACGGTGGTATATTGCCCCGAAACATTCTCTATTGTCATGACCAATATTATTCCCTTAATTCTCCCTCTTTGACGGTTTCGGCTTTCGCCGCGAAAAAGGATTTTCCTAAATACAAACAGACATCCCAGTTCCAATTCCGTTATTTATCATATTACCCCTATAACATACATATCGTCTACATCCCCTTATAAATCACCACCTGTCACCATACACAAAATTATATCATACCTACTCTTTCAATTACCTTTTATTTAGTCATCCTATATAAACATACTCCCACATAACTCTATCATTATTCATCCCTACATAATACCCACTCTCAATCAACCAAAAATTAACCATACACCTGAATAACACCTGTTGTTCCTGTTTCACCACCAAATAGCATTTCTAACTTAAATTAGAAATAAAGAAAATTCCGTACTTACTCAGTATGTAACCACATCCTTGCACCATTAATGCACCACAATTTTACACTAATTAGTTATTATCCCTCGTAATTAATTAAACAAATCCGTTCACCGTTATACCACGTTTTCAGATTTAAAAGCGTAACAGTTCAGAAAGGTTCGAAACTAAACTAGGCCAGAGGCGTAGACGTTTTACAAAGTCCAGGAAGAACAAAAAAGAATATTATTTAACATTGTTTCGTTGAATTATATAATCGTTTATTTTCAGTTTTATTGGAATCATATTATAATTTACAGTTTTCATTGTAAATAAGCATATCCTGTTAATGTGGTAAACGTTTGTATAATTAGACTAGGGTAGGCCACGCAACCTACTTCCAAGCATCCAAAGTAATCTGAACTTCCCTTTGAGAAAGTATTCATATTCAAATAGAGCATACAAATTGCAAAGTAATAAATTTTGCAACGGGTAAAAGTCAGGTAGCAGTTACCAGAACCAGGAAGCATTACAAGTTGTTGGAGATGTATTCGGAGAACACATTCCAATCTGCTCTAGAAAAATCTTGAATTACTGTGTGTTGAGGAAAAGGGAGTCTGTAAGGACTTGCAGGAAGTCCTTAATGGAAAGGGAGTCGGTGTCGGGAGTGAGTTTGAGGTGGGCGGTATCCTCCGAGTCGGACTCCTCGGAAGACAGGATGGGTTGAAGGGATGCCATCGTCAATGGGGAACTGGGAGGTTCCCGACGCTTCCGGCATTTAAAGGAGTAGGTAGGATGAGCATCCCCGCAGTTGTTATACTTTGGGTTTGAAGAGTATTTGCAGGCGGAGGATCTGTAACATTAAAACAGTATATACACACTAAAACTGGGCCAACTTATAATGTTAAAACAAATGCGATGATGTAATAAATTGATCAAATAATTTTAATTAATAAAAATAATTACCAAATGATTTTCGCTACTGCCGTCGGCTCATCGGTTGATTAAGATGGGAGGGTTCAATTAACGCACCTGAAATACTGCATGCTTTTCATCAGCTTAATAATGATAAATTCTCGAGCGCCATGTTGTCTTTCTTTTTTTTATATATCTATCTAGGAACAACAGAACCTAGTTATTGAATACTATAAACAAATTAACACAAATGAAAATAAAATAACAAGTTATACATAAGTTTATTTAATATATGTTTGAAAACGAGAAAAATATTCAGAAGTCATAAACTATACTAAATTACAAAAAAAACTTTACCTTTTAACGGATCTGTACATACACTGTGACAGGTACTATGAAGCAGAATGGTTCATATGGTGAGGTCAATGTCTTGCTTAGTTATCCTTAAAATATGGAATTTCCTTGAAGTTTAATTCGCCAAATTTATTTGTAAAGTATGTAGAACTTGCGTTGTAAAGGTAACTCAAGTAAAACTTGCCATTTAAAATAATAGTATAGTAAAATATTGACTTATACGTGCCATTAAAGATTATTAGTCAAATAGGAGTGCAAATAAGTGCAATCTAAGTGTGCAAATTAAGTATACAAATTAAGTGATTAAAAGGTAATTAAAAGTGTAGTTAAAAGTAAGTATTAAAAAGTAAGTACTTAAAAGTACTTAAAAAAGTGCCTAAAAAAACAAAGGCTTTAGTTTTAAATATGATGAGAAAAGATAACTTACCACCAAAATTTGATGGCACCAAAATATAAAAATTAAGTAAAATCATGCTTATTGCTGTTAACAGTCAGCATTATGAAGTAAAAAAACTTTCAGAATAACTCAAGTGTATTTCCAAAATCTTTACGCTTGCGCGGATACAATAATATAAATCCAATTTTTTTAAGAAAGGGAACTAAAACTATTTATGTAATATTACACCCAAAATATTTGTTCTAGGAAATGCAATTTAAGTTGCCTTTCTCAATTTTACATGTAAATAATTAAAAACTCCTCTAATTTTACGCCAAATAAATTAATGATTTTAGATTAACGTATTTTTTAATACAACCACAAAAAAAGGTTGTTACAGATCTGTGATTTTCGTCACAGTTTGGACAGCGGATCGCACGGGAAGGACACTCTTCCGTGGTATGCCCCACCTGCGTGCAGGTAGAACAATACTTTGATAGAGGTTGTGGTCTAAGGGAAGGTTCGCAACGGTAGTGTCGCCCGAACATGACACCGGGTGCGAGGAGTTATTCTAGAGTGGTTTGGGAAGGAGCTATGATGCGGACTAGGGAAGTTGGGGTGTTCGTGACCTTCGAGGTGATGCGAATGGCCATCTTCACATGTGAAAGATCTATCGCATACAGGATCTCTTGGCCTAGGATGTCTTAATCTATGTGACGAATCACGCAGGAGAAGGAGGGAGCTGTAGAAGTGGAGTTAAGTAAACGAGGACCGGAGATTTGGGTGAGGGTGACGGAAGGGTCACCGAAATGGTGTCGCAGCCTAAGCTGCACACCATCCGGCAAGGGAGAGGCGGTCTCTAAGAGACAGGTATGGTTGTGGTTGAATGTTAAGTTCAACCAGGGAAGGTTAAGGGATTTTATGGAATTAAAAAGGGATTTCTGGGTTGTAATGGATTTTGGGATATTGCGGATCCAATACCTCGAGGATTGGGAGCGGGTGGGTTCAGGATTGGGGGAAGTGGGTGTACAAATCACGGCAGGTGCAGGTGGTTGGGTAGGTAAGAGGGCGGGTTTGTGTGCGGGTTTCTGTGTGTGCGGATTTGTGTAGTGTTGATGAGGTGGAAATCAACGAGGCGTTTGAGGGGGAGCGTGTGCGTGAGGATGGTGGTGGCGAGGCGAGGGTGTGTGCGTATGTGTGTGTGTAGAGTGTCCGTGTAGGTGGACGGGCGGCATCGGGGCTTGGGGATACCACCGTTACGGTAGCACGGTGGCACTGTCAAGTGCGTTTCGTGTTTATATGGCTCCAGCTGCTGGCCTGTTCTGTGGTGGGGCAACGCCAGTGGCCAGTAAAATAAAAAATATTTGAATTTACTGGTAGGTCAGTAGTTGGCCTGCTGGCCTGTCCAGTGATTGGAATAAAGTGTTTACAAAGAGATAAGTACTGGCAGTCATCTACTGGAGAGTTAAACTGGCCTGTCTACTGGCTTAATCTAAATTCGCCTTAAGCTAATCATCCACCAAGGCAGTTAAATAAAAGTATCTCCGAGAACAAATCTTTTAATATATCAATTTTATTTATCTACAATTTTCATTTAGGTACACTTCATATCGTTGAAATTTTACAGAATAAATGTATTTCACTCAAGTAAACAGAAAGCTGTTCTGTTTTTATTGAATATCCTGTTTAGATGTGGTAATTATTAATTTTATATTTTGTCTGTGTTATTCATTATTCATAATTTTATTTCAGCTCTAACGCGGCAGCTCGTTTAGACTTTTGAGTAAATAAATTTGACCAAGCGTTTTAACCTACGCTTGTAATATTTTGATAATTTTGTGCTATAACTACAAGTACCCTTTCGCTACGTGCTAATTAAAATTTTGCAGTATTTTCGATGTGAATTATTATGCAAGTTACGTGTTAAATTACTATAGCAATCTTGTTTTTACTTTTTTTTGAAGATATTTTATGTATTATTACCTCACAAATAAAAATGGTAAAAGAAAAGGAACAACTAATACAAAAAATTACAAAAAACACATGTAAGTGCTCAAAAGTTAGCGCTTTAACGTTGAAGTGTATAAGTAAATGCGAAATATTTTCTTTAAGAACACGTTTATAGTTACTTTCAACGCGGTGGTAAATTCCAGATTCCGTTAAAGCTGTAATGATTCTGTTTATCGCGTTCATTAAATAACGACCCTTCGTTACTTCTATTGACGACGTAATCCCTGGAAAGTTCGTATCATAGCTCTTAATAATTCTGTCGTTAATTTTTTGCCAAAAAATTAAATCAATATCTGCTAACACTACAGCGTTTTCCCCATTTGACATTGCACTCTCTAGATGATCGTTGTAACTTTCAAAAAACACTAGTTTCTGTTTCATTTTGGAAAATATGGTGTTATTGGTATTATCGGAATCAAAATAAAATTTTAGATGACGTGGTACATAAAGTAAAAGGTTTGAATTAGCTAAATCTTCAAAACTGTTAATTGGGGTTTCATATTTTGAAACTGATAAAAGATTAAACAAATTTGAAGTCAACGCTGTTTGTAGGTGAATACAATAGAATGAGAATAACACTAACAGCCACTTCATCGCATGCCTTTGGGGTAATTTACTAAGAGTAATACCAAATACGATGGCTGTTACGTAACTAAATACCATAATGAGTTTATCTATTTTGTTTTTTTGATCACTACTTAAAAGAAACATCCACCAAGCTATTATTTTTAGCAGGAAAAGCGCTCCAACTACTAACCACGTCTCTACTTTAAAAATAAAAGTCAGCATTCGGATTAGCGGTATCTTTTTTGCAGGCGGAATAATTAATACATATTTATCTGTAAATACAGTTAAACTTTTGTCAGTACGTGGTGAATAATTACCAAACTCCTCAGCCAAAAATTGTATTACAAAATTGAACATTATTTTTTCAGACTCATTTTGTATGCGGCGTACCGTAAACTTTAAGTTTAACGTTTCAGTAACTACTTTCACTACAAATAATCCAGCAGGACACTCATTTATTGTGCACTTTTTTAAAAGAGTCATATACGTGTTAGAATAATTATTTAGTTGAAGCATGTTACAGTCTTGAAAACTTCTTAAACCACTTTCAAATCGCACATTTATTTCTTGACCACAAATTTCTGATTGAAGTATGCTTGCCATTTTTCCGCAGTTATTTTCCTTTTGTTGGGGATTACAGGTGTAATAAGTTACATATTCATCAGAAACAGTAGTTATCACTGCATTAACTATATCGTACATCCATACATTTAAGAATACAGCTGATATATTTACTGTGGGCAATACAAAGATAAATTTTCCTTCTCTTGCAAGCTTCGTATGCCATAAGCTGCTAGAGTTTAAATTTTTTAAAATAATTGCTAAATTTTCAAGAGATCCAGCTTCAATTATCCAGTTAGTAGCATAGTAACTATTATCATTTGTGATAATATACTTGAGTGGATTCACATTAATGAAAGGGTTGCGAATTGAGGGAATAACGTAACTGTCATTCCTCAGAATAGCACAAATCGTTTCATCATGGTTAAAAATATGTTGTAGTAAAGTCGAAATACATGAAACTACTGCCATTTTATTATTACTTTCGTACAGAAAATTACCATTCACCAAATATGCAAAACACATAACAAAACATAATTTTAGACGTATCATGTTAGTTTAACAAACTTAACATTTACTTCCAAATTAAGCAGAAACGGAAAATTAAAGCACACACTTTTGTTAGCAAAAGTACAAATGACACTTTGCTAAAGAAAATACTTATTGAAATGTTGTTAGAACAACTTTCCATGTAGAAGTACAAAGTAATGTAAAAGTTTTAAACACTTCATTCCATTACTGCTGCACGCAACTTTATAGGAAATTCATCAAAAATGTATTAACCTATAGGTGTATCAAAGAATTGTTTGTAACTTTTAACTCTTAAATGCATCTAGATGACGTTTGGGCACATTACAACATATAGTAAAAAATACATAGAAAAGCAAGTATCTGCTCGGAACGCGTTTCAATTGCGTCATGCATCTCGACATCAAAGCCAAAATAAGACGAGGCGGTAGATTGAGACTTTAGTTCCGTGACGTTGCCGTGTTTCTAACCTCAATCAGTCTAAAGATGTAAATAAACAAGAAAACTAAAAAATCTACGGTAACCTGATATTTACCTTAAATAGAAATAAAAAAGGAAACTAAAATCTACGGTAACCTAGGTTAAACTAGATTAGATAAACAAAACTACAGTAACCTAAAAAAAAATTGTATGGCCGGGGATTCGAACCCGCACCAAACGCGTTGCAAGCGACTCCGCTTCCACGACACCACCAGCGCTGTAGCAGTTTGACATTGAAAGTGATATTTAAAACATTTTTAAATATTCGTAAATGATGACGTCTAACACACATGACGTCATCGACGGAAAGTCTCAATCTACCGCCTCCTAAAATAAGACGCTTTGATTGGTTGGAATATAACCTCTGAGTGAGTACGAGATCGTAGTCGGAAGCGACTGTGGAGTGCCGAGATCAGAGACAGAATTGAAATCAACTGAAAAACGCAATGTTTAACACCATTTTATTATTAAGTGCTATAAGATACATAAAGAATAGCAAGAGCAACACCCATTAAACAAGAACAAAAAAAAAACGGTTACTTAATAAGTCAATACAAATTAATGCCCTGTTGCGCTTAGAACATTGTTGTCAACATTAAGCTGAAAATTTTGAGGGCCTACTGATTTTTCTTCGTGTTGATGAATCTTTCAGAGGTCGGCCACCTGCGTTTTGGTCCTTGAATAAAAATCGTCATTCGACTTATTGTTGTAGGTTGTACTTTAATTGTGGCTCTGGATGTACGGGGTGGCCAACTAAGAATGCGAGGTACTATATCTGGGAAACTATACATCGTAGAGGCTTGTGGAAAAAAAAGTTTTACTAAAACGGCGAATACAAAAACCTGGAAAATATTTTCATGTTTCTGAAATGGTCGCTAGGGGGTGTAACTGCAATCTTGAATCTAAGAAAGTGATGTTTCTGTGAATTCTGCTATATTAACCTAATAAAAAAATAACTGATCTTTGAAGTCGAGGATAATCTGATCTTTTTTTGTTTGGCACTTTTTGGTTTCCTTAAATCACGCCCCGTATCTTTGAAACGGCTAATCCGATTTTAACAAACTTGAGCGCGTTGAAAAGTGCTTTGCTTGGGCTACAAATGTTAAAGTTTTCTTATTTTCACATGTCGTCGCTAGAGGGCTTTGTTCGACATTCCGACAGAAACGGTTAATTTTCGCAAAAAAATTAAATTCATTGGTATGACTTTTTTTCATGAACAAGTAGCTAAATGATGCCTAAACAAGCTCGCGAAAACCGCATCTCGATATCTTGTTCCTAACCTAAAATATATACGAAAATACCTTAAATTTTTATTTTTTTTAACTATATTTTTCTGGAATTGTTTCTATTATGTAAGTTGTGGCCCTAAAAGGACCGATTTAAAGGAGGAAGGTTTTTAATGCCTCCGTAAATGCTCGAAATGCTGAACATCACGCTCTATGCATTGCTGAGACCTCTTATGGGTAGACAAAACTGCAGCTTCAATTTCGACTCTGAATAGGTTACCTAGAAATTGCGATTTTAAATGTTTGTAAAATTATTCACCAGAATAAAATCACCCTTTTTGAAATTACTACGTTTTATGTTTGTTTAAATGCATATTCACTATGGATATATACAAAACATACAATTAATAGAAGCAGGCAATGGAAACAGATACCTACACTAAACATACATAATCCTCAAATTGTCAATAGTTGTCAATACTTTCGCATTACTTTGAGCAATCATTGTGGTTTCAAAATGTATTTTACGAATAATGAAGTTCTTGATATGCTTGCGGTTTATTTTGAATGTCTTCAGAATACCGCAGTAGCTAAAAGAGTTTACGCGGCTCGACATCCAAATCGGCGTCCTTGCGATGCAAGAGTTTTTCCCCGATTAGTGGCGAGCTTACGAGCCAATGGTAGCTTTCCGCCTACGCTTCAACGGCAAAGAATTGGAAGAACACAAAAAAATATTAACCAGGTACTGGAATATGTTGAAGGAAATCCTCATGTTAGCACAAGAGCATTATCCACTGAGTTGGGCATATCACGGACAACGGTTCAAAATATCTTGAAGGATCATAGTGTCAGGGTATTTTGAACACCCTGCATACGTTTGGGTACTTTTTTTTATTTTTATTTATTTAGTTAGATTCCGAATCTTTT
This sequence comes from Vesta saturnalis, assembly GCA_036346205.1. Lineage (NCBI taxonomy): Eukaryota > Metazoa > Arthropoda > Insecta > Coleoptera > Lampyridae > Vesta > Vesta saturnalis. The sequence continues at coordinate 2,041,753 of JARFJB010002483.1, read as the reverse complement.
CTTTTCTTTTTTTTTGTTTAAGAGCTTACTGTAGGTAATGAATGTTTTGCTTGTATAGTGTAACAACAATAAATAGCGCCAGTATAATAACTTTCAATAAACAACGCCAAATTGTAATAACAAAACGTGGTGATGTAACTACTCAATTGTTATGATGTAATTTGAATATTCTAATAAAGTAAAAGTGAAATTAGGTAAAATTCTCCCTAAACACAAATCATATAACTAATTGAGATACTTACCTTTCATCACTAATTTGTGCCGTCGACTCTTATCGGTAGATTAATAAAGGGCAGGTTCTAATAAACGGATTTGCTCAAATACCCAAAATGCTGCTTGATTCCAATCTGCTTAATTATTTTCTCTTCACTTAATTAATAAAAAAAATGCAATGGAAATAAAAACAATAAAATGATACCTCGAGCGCCAAACTATCATTGTTATAGGAACAGTTAAACCTAGTTTGTAAATAATAATAAAAGCTTTCTATTAATATCAAAAAAATAACAATGTGCAATTATGTTTATTTACCAAAATGATGATTAAATAAAATTGGTCTTAAAACTATGCTTATAGTAAAGAAAAAGAAACAATCATTATATAAATACCTCGTTCGCATGAATTGGAAACGGTCAACTCAGTGATGTCATTATTGTATCAACATGCGTAAATTCTTGTAACCATTTAACCGCCACACCCAATAACTGGAAGTATTATTATAATTTCTTCTTAAAATATTTCATTATTTGAAATTTTGTATGCAAAAATTGCCAACATACAATGGGACGTATGCACCAATTGAAATTACTTGCGTATTTAAAATGTAATTAAAGTACCATCATAAAAGAAAAATGAAAACGAAGTAAACTGAAGTGACTTAAGTAAACATCATAAAAATGCCATATAAAAGTGCCATATAAAAGTATGCATTATTAAAGTATGCAAAAAGTGCCTAAAAAAAGCAAATGTTTTAATTTAAAATATAACAAGCTAAAAGATCTCTTACCATCTAAACCGATGGCACTTATGCACAAAAATTTAGGGAAAATCCCCAAAACAATGTTTCATGCTATAACATTCAGCAGGAAGTGAATTAAATAGAGGCTTTCAGAGTAGCTCCTGTAAGTGTCCCCCCACGCATCTGCGCATAGAATTAAGTTATCACGCTTTGCGCGATTTTAAATGATCAGAATACCATTTTTAAGGAAAGGGAAATATAAATCTTTACCAAATATTTACAATTAAAAAGATATGTATTATGAAATGCAAATTAAACTGCCTACCTCATTCCTACAATCCAAAACTTAAACACTTTTCCTAACATATATAACTAAATGAATGAAAGATCTTAAATTAAAGCATAATTTAGTACAACACGAAAAAGGGTTGTTACAATAGGTCACGCTGTATGTAAAGGAATTTTAGGAATGTGCAATTGAGCACTATCTTTACTCATTGTAGATAGTAGTTACGTAATTTCATTAATAGAAGTCAGTGTAGTTTTGGGATTTTGAATACAATTTTCATTTTATTGCCCGAATCATGTTTGGGCTGTTATTAAGATAAATTCGTTTGATTTTCTTATAGTTTCATTACAAAGAAGTGTTGTTATCGCGTTGGTGCCGTACTGTTGCATTCGTGCAGAGGAACAATTGGAGAATCGGAATGTTGGTTTTTATCCATATAAGTAATACGGGTGGGCGATTGGTTGCACCTTTGCAATAACATTTCTGTGTCGTGTCGAAGGGAAATGCGAACGTAGCAGTTCCTTCGCCTTCAGTCGAGATAGCATCGTATATTTAGGGGGGTGGAAATTTTAAAATTAAAATGGTTCATTGGTTTGTGTAATTGAATTTGTATGGAGGGGAACGTTTTTTTAATATGGCGAAAAAGTGATTTTGAAAGGAAGAGGACTCTGTCCTAAGCTTTTGACGCGTGAAGTCATGTATGTGTGTGTGTGGAAAGTCGTTCGAATTAGCGGAATTTGGGGTTTCTTCATTGTGCGAGCTCCTAGTGAAATTTATTTAAGTAGCGTTGTAGACTTGCAAGATTAGTCGAACATAACCAAGTTTGGGATATTTTTGTGAAGTAACATTTCAACCGGGCTCGCTCATTAATTTAGTTTATTGGAGAATAACGGCATCTTCGAGTGCGTTTATGATAGAAGTTTGGTTCGTGTTTTTTGTAGTGCGAACCCGAGGACTATTGAATTTCGTGATTAACGAGATATAATTAGAGAACCCCTTTCCTAAGAATTAAGTGAACGTAGTGAACGAACACCCCAACCACACGTACTGTTTAAGATTGTTCTGTTTGTAATTAAACTCACTAATGTAAGCTGTGTAAAACGATTTGCTGAGTGTTTTCTTTTGTTTGTCGAACCTTAACAACTTTGAGTTAAAAGAAATTATTAAAGTGATCTAAACTAGTTAATGCTGCTTCAATAAGTTACGAGACATTATTGTAAATTAATTTAAAATCAAGTTGAATACGTGGTAGCGACCTGATGCGAGTCAGTATTGCCGTCATCAAGGAGTAACATCGAAGACCGTGGGCCCGCTCGAGCCTTACACGACGCTTTCGTAGAGCAAGGATCATCTCCTATTTGCCTGTGTGACCTAGGTAATTCAATTTATATTCTGTTTGTTGGTCTTGCGACCTTTGAGAATAAAATTTGGTTGTGTTTTATATGGAATATTTTATGTAATGTGTGTTAACGAAGGAACCTGTTGGAAGTAATTATTTTTGAATTTATTGTATCATTTTGTTAACGTTCCCGGACAGTTTCCTTTGTCTATTTAGAAGCTATTTAAGGTGTTTTAATACCATTAATATTTTATGCAGGGAGGTAAATAAAATCTTACCTTCATTTTTCATTTTATTTTTTTTTATGTAAGATTTGCGTACGGACGTAATAATTCAAGTTTATAGAATTTCTTTGAATACAATTTAGCTTAAGATAGTTTTGCTACTGGCCAGATTTCAATGAGGTAAAAAGTTAAGAATTGACGATTACCATTTTATACAAATTGACATGCTGTTTAAATTTAAATTTTTAATTGTTCCATTTTGAGTTGATAGACGTTTATCTTAGTTACTATTTTGGAGTAATTATTTTAACATTAAGCCTTGACAAAGGGTGATGATATATTGCTCAAATGGAAAAGCGTCGCCGAGTTCTAATGAGAGAAGTATAGGGTTTTGTTTTTTTTGTTTTGTTACCAGATTAAGTTAACGTAACGTAATTCACCAGTTTAGAAAAGCGTTGTAACCGAATTGAAGTCAGTTTGGTACGTGTTATTTTGATTTGTTTAAGGGAGATTAATAATGTAACGTAGTGGGAATCTTAAAGATTTGTATTGAATTTGAATTTTGCTGCACGGTGGTAAGTTGATCAGATTAAGGTGCAGATTTTGGAGCCTTTCAGGTGAAGCAGTATTGCTGAAACCTGGATCTACGAGCGTTACGATTTGGTAAATGTGGTAAGTTGGGTATTCGGAGCACTACGTACCGTCGTTTATTTCGCGTTTTAAAACACCCTGGTGTGTTCTTTTGGAATATCCTGGCGCCTACTGGAACATATTGTGTCATTTTCCCGATTTCGACTTTGGTAGATAGCGCAACCTACGGAGACGAAACTGCTTTTCCCGATAGTCCCTCACCCGCACGCCGAGCTATCCGTGCAAAAACCAGGTTTATCTGTCACCTTGTCATAGTGAACATTTTTACCGTAGCAATAGGTAAGTTCTAATGGCCATCAACATACACAGGTATCGTTTAAACCTTTTTAATTACTTTAATAATGCACCCATATCATGTCATTTTGCACCAGGCCTTGAAAGAGGAAGATTTTGATCGAAGGTTAGACTATTGCCATTGGATGTTAGGCATGATACGCGAAAATAGACAATTTTATTTCAAATTCTTTGGACCACATTCAGTAGTGACGGAAGAGTCAATCTGCACAATATGCATTGGTTGCGTGAAGTTCAGCGCCAAGGACGTTGAATGTATGGTGTGGCATACTGGGAGGCAGAATTATTGGGCCATATTTTTCGAGCAACCCCTAAATGGTAATGTATTTCTTGACTTTTGGCCAATCAATTACCGTTGTTGTTAGAAGATGTGCCTCTGGAAACAAGGCAAAAATTTTTATGCAGTTGGATGGTTGCACACATTTGCTATTAATGTACGAGAGCATATTAAATAGTATTTCAACAGCGGTGGATTGGAAGAGGAAGTCTGTTTCCATGGCCTCCGCGATCGCCAGACTTAACTTGCCTCGATTTTTATTTATGGGGCGCTTAAAGGACATCGTGTTCGGAATCAACCTACTACTAGAGAAGATATGAAAAACCGGATTCGTAACGCAATATTTAACATACCTAGAGCCGAAATTGAAGCTGCAGTTTTGTCTAGTCATGAGAGGCTTCAGCAATGCATAGAGCGTGATGGTCAGCATTTCGAGCATTTACGGAGGCATTAAAAACCTTCCTCCTTTAAATCGGTCCTTTTTAGGGCCACAACTTACATAATAGAAACAATTCCAGAAAATATGGTTAAAAAAAATAAAAATTTAAGGGATTTTCGTATAAAGTTTTCTTTAACCGATATTTTAGGTTAGGAACAAGATATCGAGATACGGTTTGGCGAGCTTGTTTAGACATAATTTAGCTACTTGTTCATGAAAGAAAGTCATACCATTGCATTTAATTTTTTTGCGAAAATTAACCGTTTCTATCGGAATGTCGAACAAAACCCTCTAGAGATGACATGTGAAACTAGCAAAACTTCAAATATTATAACATTTGTAGCAGAAGAATAGCTCATTTCAACGCGCCCAAGGTTGTTGAAATCGGCTTAGCCGTTTCGAAGATACAGGGGGTTATTTAAGGAAACCTTTGAATACCCCCCACCACTTTATTTTTAGACATACGTCAAAAAGTGCCAAACAAAAAAAGTTCAGATTTTCCTCGGCTTTAAAAATCAGTTATTTTTTTATTAGGTTAATATAGCAGAATTCACAGAAACATCACTTTTTCAGATTCAAGATTGCAATTACGCCCCCTAGCGGCCATTTCAGAAACTTGAAAATATTTTCCAAGGTTTTTTTATTTGCCGCTTAAGTAATAACTTTTGTTTTTTGCGCAAGCCTCTACGATGGATAGTTTCCCAGATACAGTACCTCGTATTCTTGGTTGGCCACCCTGTACGTTTTCTAGGTAGAAAACTACCAGCAGTAGCTATGTAAGAGTTGAAATTTTTTCAAGCAGTGTATACCAAGCTTTATTACCTTTCAGGAAGTGACTTATGTATTATGGTGTAATTGTAATAAAGTCATAAATTCTGTAAATTTCATTTTTGAAGAAGCTCTATTTTTTTCTTCTGAAAATGTTATCAAGTTTGTGATTTGATATCTACGATTGTTTCGTTATTTAGTGTAAGTGCAGATTCCAAAGCAGTTGTTGATGGAGTTTCTGTTAATCGTAATGGCTCATAGAATGGAAGTGGCATAACATTTTCTTCGCCAAAGGCAAGTTTGGCCATTAAATGTTTTGATTGTGCAATAATAGCGAATGATTTGGGAAAATTTTCTTGAAACTGCTCATAAACTCCTGCTTGGTGTTTACAAAACGTGCTTAATCTTCCCATTTCGTAAAATTCAAGCGTTACCTGGGCATCGTACATTATTTCTGTACTACTTTCGCTTGGCACCTTGTAGGAATTTGTATCCAACTTAAGCACATCTTCTTTATTTAAACAAGAACATTTCAGTAATTGATGTTACAAAAGAAGAGCCGTTCTTACTTGTCTCTTATTGAAATAATCACGAAGTGTAAGGACATTGCATTGTAAGCGTTGTTTCTTAATAAGACAATGTCTTTCAAGTCTGGCGTTAACTTTGCTAAAATTATTAATTTGATGCCCATGGGTCAAAGGACGAATGCCCGTCTTTTCCAATAGTTAGAAATATACGTTATACACTTGAAACTACTGCATTAACTTCTGGAACAGCGGTATCTTTTAGAACAGTTGTATCTCCTTTACAAAGGCAATAAGCTTCAAACGCACTGGACCCTGACGGTGCTGTTAAGATATCCCTCAAGAGTTTATATAAAATTTGCCTATGTTCTTTAAGACATCGTGCTGAATCAAACTTGGCAAACAGACGACAAACGTGGAACCGACATAACAAAGGTTTTTGTATTTGCAAACCAAATCTATAGCTTGATCTGACTCGCTGTTAGTAATTATTACTTTCGGATATTGCTGAGAGAAAAATGTTGCTTACATGTTTAAGTAAACTATAACCTGCTACATAACCCTGTGTGCTGACCTTTTGTTACAATGCCAGCTAGTGGTACCGCTCCTATTTGTTAAGACGACAAAAAAAATCAGTGTGTGGCTTTCATAATCGCAAGAGCATGTGCTGTCCACAAAAGCAATGTATTTAGCAAATGAAAAATTATGGGCCCTTTGCATTGTAGGAGTAATTATTACAATTGCAAATGGTTTCTCTTGAATTTCTACTATTATTCCTTGCTCTTTATGTGTACTCTACTTTTTTCGACGAACCTAAAATTTATATTACTAATGTTAATTATAATCCCTTAAACTACTTACTTCAATAATATCGTGTCCTGTTCTCCACTGTTGGTACCAATCATAAACTGTGTGTTTTGGTAGATTCATTGAGGCACAAGCAATGATTACGAAATTTTCCCCCTCTTCCAATTCTAATTGGGACACATGCAAATTAATTGATTCTTTTACTCCAAGGCCATTGTTAAAATATGTTTCAAATATTTCTTTAATGTTTTTTGTGGGTCTTAAATATGATAACAATTCGGAAGTCTCGGAGTGATTGTGTTCCTTCCTAAATTTTATTAGTCCTGGAAACACATTGCATTAGTCAAGTAGATATGATAAAATAAAATTGGTCAATATTTTTATCAGTCAATATTCTTAAACTTACCTTAACACGAGAGCCTCTTTTCATTGTATTCTTGGTGGTTAATTTTATTTTAATATGCATTTCTGCAGGACATCGGTAATTTTTGGACCGCCCCCGTTTATTATTTTTGGGATTTACTCTTTTTATAATTTGTAGGATGGCATAGATAGATAATTCTGGAAAAACACATGCATACCTGTTGCTTTGATTTATTTAAATTATAATGCCTTACCTAACTACAAATCGATCTAACTTAATGCATTTTTTAATGTTCCAATTTGTTTTGTTCAACACTAGGTATATTCTTCTGCCCATTTGCACAAGTCCTGTTCACTTTTTATATCACTTCTAATACATAATTATCACGAACAATTAAGTTACGGAACGAGGTAGGCAATAATTTTTCCATACCTACTTATGTTAATTAAAAATTGCAGTAGATTTAAAAGAAAATCGCGCGTACCACAGTTTAGTACGTAGTGCCAATACAAATAATACTGGTTAATTCCAACTACAACATGAGCACTCACAGTCACTTCCGACCCCGACCTCGGCATTCACTCGGACGTTATATTGCATCCAATCAAAACGTCTTGTTCTGGCTATGCTGCCGATATAGATGGCGGAATTGCAACATGCGCTCGGTACATAGTGTAGTCAATTGTTAACCATCGTTTAGATATACAATTCAACCTTCGATAACAGGGTGGCGCTATGAGTCGTAAATGAAATATTATTGTTACTTACGATTAACGTTTTGGTTAGTGATGGGCACAATCGAATGATTTCAACAATCGAAACTTCACCTCTCGAATGACTTCATTTCGAAAAATGACGTCACTTAGGACAATTTCTCGTTTCTCAGGAGAACACAAGTTCTCAAGTCTCGCATTGCCAAGTCGGCTCGGTACAATCTCCACAGATGTAATACATCTAGGATAACCTAATCGCTTACCCCGTTGAATGTGTGGCTACCACAAAGGAGTCGGCGGCAGTAAAGCCATACATAAATAATTATTATGCATTTATGCCTTTAGGGTGAAACCGTAAATTACATACATCGGGTGCCGCCCTTTGCTAAAGATAAGGGTATTAACAGCTCTGCTGGGCATTTGCTGTATTACCCTTATTAAATTAAATGTGTCTGTTATCTGTTTGATTACTTACCAATGTACACTTGAAAGATTATTAATATACATTTTTACATAATTGACAATAATGAATAGCTTCTTTAAAAATAAATCAAAACAAAGCAACAAGGTTATCTCCTTCATATTTGTTGTTATAATTATATAATTTAGTTCATAATTAAAATGACATATAGTTCATTCCTTTAACTTATGCCGATGACGTCATGTATGCATTAAATCACGAAATGACCGTCGTCTATAAGTTAAAGCAAAACTATGAGCACTGATACCAACCTTTCTTTATTTGATTATTTGTTAATTGACGTGCGCCGGTTTTTTATTTCTTATTCGTTTTTCATTGCTTCTTGAGTTAATATTTTAAAAGATCAGTTCTTTTCAGAACCACATTACTTTCTAGTGTTCATCTAAGGTAAAGATCAATTCGTTTTTACAGAATTAGATAATACTTATGTTTTCATTTGTAGCACATCAACATGCCTTGTAGGTCAATTACCGTAGAAGAATTGATCCATAACTTAGTGGAATACTTTAATAAAGAAAAACAGAACAATGGGCCCTTAACACCATTAACAGCAGTGCATGAAAGGGTTAGTGATGCTTTGAAAATTGACACCAAAACTATTTCAAATGCTTCATGACGACATCAAAATCAAGAAGAAAACAAGGAAAATGAACCTCAACGAAAAAGTATAAAAACAAAATACATGGATCAACGACAAAAGAAATGCCAAACTTAACAAAGCCATCTGTAATCGTTATGGATAGTGCTCCTTGCCATTCAAAAATTGTCAATCGCCAACCAACTACAAACTGAAAAAAGAAGAAATTTCAGAGTGGTTTAGGGAAAGAAAAATTACTTATCAAAAAGAAGCATTTAAAACGGTATTAGTACATATAGCAAAACTACATAAGGAAGAGAAACAATATTTGGTGGACAATATTATTAGAGAACATGGACATGAAATTTTACGCTTACCTCCTCACCACTGTCAATTTAACGCAATAGAAATGGTATGGGACCAAGCAAAACTTATTATGATAAACACATTGGAAGAGATGGTTATGGGGATGATAATGTCAAACAAATGTGGAAAGAAGCGTTAGAAACAGTTTCACTGTTCAGTTTGGTTAAAAACGATTAAACATGCAGAACCTGAAATTCTAAAGTGTTGGGAACAAGAAAAAGTTTATGATGTCCAAGTAAATCCAATTATTATAAATCCAAACGATAACACAGATACAGAAGATGAAGTGTAGTGAACATTCATAATTTCTTGTTTTTAATTGAATTCTTAACGCAAACAAATATTTTTCTCCAAAAACTTAATAATAATCTAATGAATAACATATATGTTATTGCACAGGGTGATTCATTTATCTTGGGAAATGCGATTTTCCCGAAAACAGTTGGAGGAAAATTTGTTCTGTAAAAAGCATGTTATTTCGGCACCACTTCTCTGGAAGTTAAGGCAGAAATTTACTAAAATATGAAATCGACGCTGGGCGTCGCGACGCTTCGAATTTTTTTTCCCAGGACCATAGCTTATTTATTGGGATGTTTTAAAAGGCCGATCAATTCTATCTAATAATGTATACATTGTATTCAATATGTACAGGGTGTCCCACATAAGACCCTCTATCACCTTATCTCGAAAGATATTCTGTTTAGGAAAAAAAGTTAAATACTAAGTGTTATTGTTTTTAATGGGACTTTTATATTATATACCTTTCACGTATACAGGGTGCTCAGTTTTTCATGGTCATGAATCAACTCTTAAAAATTAAATGGGATACCCTGTATATTATTTTGGATATGGATTCCTCATAAAAGATAAGGGTGACTTTCAATAAGATATTACATAGCTATCTCTCGTCGTTTAGGATTTAATAGCCGTTTTATTTATCTTTTTGCTAAAAACGCATTTATTTAAGGTAGTAGGAAAAAATATAAGTATATTATATTTGGTGAATCTGTCGTTTTTATATTACAGACAATACCACAATATATAATTCTAGTTGTTTACTTTGGCTACAAATTATACAGGGTGATAGAAATTGATCCGGTCGGGATATATAAAATCAGCTATAAGTCGATAATTTTAAATGGAACACTCTGTATATCATTGCCGATTTCGTTTGTTCACAAAAAATTAAGGTAAGTTTGTATAAAATAGCCTATACTCATCTCTAGCCGTTTAGAATTCGCTATTAAACATTTTTTACGCAATAAAAATACCTTACTAATACGTTACAAATATTTTTTAACGGACTGATTGTAGTAGGTTTTCAAAAATATACCATAGTTTATAATTTTAAATAACATGTCTGTATTTTCTGGGAAAATGATTCTCCCAAATGATCGGTAAAATAAAATACCTATGTTCGATATAACAATAATATTTAATCTTTTTTATTTCAACGACTTACGATATTTTAACAAATAAAGAAATGTTTTAACATTTAACAATATGATAAGTTTTGTGAACTATTAATAAAGTACCAAGAAGTTAAGTTAATAGTGAACATTTAATTACAAATTAATTAATATGTAAAAACAAACAAAACAAATACATATAACGAAAGAACCAACAAACTATATCTAATACAAAACGGAAAATTAAAGTAAATGTGCTACATGGCCTCCATTCTGGGCAATACAAGTTGTGTAGATGACTTCTAGTTTTCTTAGGGCGTCTCTTACTGCAGCACTTTCATTGGTATTTTGAATTTCTTCCCTTATTCGATTCCTGAGATCATCAACATCTTGAGGTTTATTTTTATAGACTTTATCCTTTAATATTCCCCACAGAAAATAGTCCAGGGGGGTCAAATCTGAACTCCGCGGAGGCCACCGAATATTTCCATTTCGCCCAACGACCTCTCCACAGTTTTCATTTGAATAATTTCTTACTTGAATGGTGTTATGGCAAGGTGCTCCATTCATTTGGTAAATAATATTATTTATGTTACCATTGACCTCTAGTAACGGTCTGATATTGTTGAGGTACCTCGCACCATTTAAATGGTGATCCAGAAATAGAGGACCTATTATTTGATTCCTGTAAATCGTACCCCAGCAGTGAACACTACGGCGACATTGATGTTGTATAGCTTTAATGTTGTTTTTGTTTTCTTGAGACCAATAGTGAGTATTCTTTCTATTAAATATCCCTGAGGTAGTAAATATCGCTTCGTCCGTCCAACAAATTTTGTTAAAAAAATGAAAGTCACGAAAATATTCCAAGCGTAGCGTATGATCGTTAGGTTCTAAGTGTTGTAATTTAGTGAACCCAAACGTCCTGTAATTATTTACTTCCAGCGTCCTATGGATATCAGTTCTAGCAATATTTAAGCCTTTTTCTGCATTTCTGATGGAATATTCTGTAAATTCTTCCAAATACAAATACATATTTAATTGCTTTTCATCATCCAATATATTTTTAGGTTTATTTCTTTTCGCATATTTTAAAACACCATGCTGTTCGAGATCTCGTTCAATTCGCCCAAATATGGATCTTTCCGGTATTCTTCTTTCCGGATACTTTTGACGATATGCTCTAATAGTTAGTGCAATACCTTTTGTTATTTTGGAGATAACATTGATATAAATTTAAACTTTCTTCGGCACTATAAAACCTTATAAGCTAAAAATAAACTTGACGCACAACAAACCAAAATTATTATTTGACAATTCTTGTTTACGTTGGTTTCCAAAGCACCTTATTTGTTTTCCATGGCAATTTTGATTTTGCAGCGTTAGTTGGTTCTGATTACATGCAATATTTGGTTTGACTTTACGAGATAAGAAACGTGCCGGGTACCATATCGACGAGACAATTCGCATTCGGCCGCCGCGTCGGTCGCGTTTGCGAGGAATCGAAATAAAAATTCGCCGACGGCCCGACATGAGAGTCGAAGGCACGTTGTACAAGTCGTAAGTTCGCAACTAGTGGCGAAGGAGAGGGGAGGTTCGGGGGCGTCGCGACGTTACCTTTCCACGCGCATCTCTTAATAACTTCGTTATTTAACGACCGATGTTTTCGAAACTTTGCACCAATGTAAATCGGGACCAGACTCTAAAACGAGATTTTCAACTTTTTTTGATCACCTTCACTTTTCGAGATATAGGGCCATCTTCCTTATTTCGCGCATCCGGAAATTTGGAATATATGTTCTTCGGTACACCTAGATGAAGAATATGTTAAAAAATGCAAGTCACCTTTTTTGGCCCAAAAATCGAACCTGGAATGAGGCGAATGTTCAAACTCGGGTTAGACGGGTTTTACTATGAACCTGAAACACAATACAACTTTAAATCCTAAATTAAAACTGAGCTATACAATGAGCAAAAAACATGACCACCCCCAAAGCGCTTCAAACTACTCTCAAAATCATTTTTAGACGTTTCACAAACATTTTGGGTTTTATCCAAATTTGACCCATCTAACGTCAATCGCTCACAATATATAGTTCTTTTTTTTCGTTGCACATACAATCCTATGTGTAATTGCAAAAAAAATAAAAGTCAAACTATGGAAACAAAACGTATAACTGGTTGCATGTATTCTATGCGAGATTCTTTACACGACGTTGACAGTTGATGTTAGCAAAACAGAGCAGGTTTAACGAAACATAACGAGAGCTTAAAAATTCATAATTTTGAATAAATAAACTATTTATTTTAACAATTAATTAACATAAACAAAACAACATAACAACTAAAGAGAAGTTTTAGTGCCCTAGTAAGTTTTCAAAGTACCCTCCTTCTTCTCCAAGGTAATAATCTAGCCGGTCGTAGAAACAACGTAGAGTATTTCTTATGAATTTCGGATTCATTTCAGCATATGCGGTACGAATTTGACCTTTCAGTTCGTCCAAATTACGCATTTTCACGTAATTATAAACTTCGATTTTAGGTAACTCCAAAGGAAAAAGTCATGTGGGGACAAGTCTTGTAGGCCATAGTATAGGCCCAAATCTGCCAATCCAACGTATTTGAAAGACGTTATTCAAAAAGTTGGTGATAACATTTGTAGAATGGACTGGAGCTCCATCCATTTGGAACCAAAGTTCATCAACATTAAGGATCTCAATTGATGGAATTATGTGGTTTCGTAACAGCTCCAGAAATGTTGGTGCTTTAAGGTTTCCATCAATGAAAAACGAACCAATAAGTCTATCGTCTATTATTCCAATCCAGACATTAACTGTTTGAAAGTATTGCGTTCGTGTCAGGTTTTGAGCATGAGGATTTATACCGGACCAACATCTAATGGTTCAATGGAAAGGAAAATAAGTATTTTTAAATAGACAGATGTAGAACACAAACCGGAAATTTTTAGCATTCATCTCACCATTTAAGGTAAAGGTAGCTTCATCTGTAAAAACGATTTTGTTCAAAATTTCTTCATTCTGATTTATCAAATCAAGCATTCTTTCACAAAAATCTGTTTTTCTTTGTTTATCTTCCTGAGAATGCTCCTGGTGGTTTGATATTTTATACGGCTTATAATTGAACTCTTTCAGGGTTTTATACACTGTACTGTACGATATTTCAAAATGTCTCGTTACATCTAAAAGCGATCCAATAAGCCGTTCCTCTACATAACATAAGATATCCAGTTTCATCTGCTCCGTTAAAACGTGATTCCTTTTATTTCTTTTTTTAAGAGAATTTAGAATATAACCATCTGATTTCCATTTGTTGAAAGTATTAATAATAGTCTTTTTACACGGCACAAGCCGTTCGGGATACTTTACTGAAAACATATCCCGAATGGTTCGTATACTATTACCGTTCTGGTACCACATAATCATTTCCACTTTTTTTATTTTTAGTGTACCTATTCATGACTTAATAAATAAAAGCAATTTGGTTTCTTTTCCATAGTAACGTCCAAAAATAAAACTGGTTACATATAATGTCGTCTTTAAATACATTGACTTTTTTTTTACAATTACACATAAGAGCGTATGTGTAATGAAAAAAGAACCCGATATATATATATATATATATATATATATATATATAATTATTCTTTGTGTCAACATTGATTGTATCCATATTAAAATATTTTTATATATGCAATCAAATGTAAAGATTCTTTGAAGTGGTATCTATTGATTAACTATCGATGTACATCAAACAGAAAGGTTAATAATAAAATCAAAGTTAAGTAGAAATAGATACTAATAAGTTTGTGTTTTATATACACATTTTAAATTCTTTTTTATTAAACGAATATATTCTTTTATGTGTACACCTGAAGCATTGACCTAAAGTATATTGCTTAAATACCATGATTTTTTAATCAAAATCGGTATCAAAGCATTACAAAGTTGTCAACCAAAGATAAATGTTCATAATTAACTGTGGGTACTATATGTTCATATCTCTCAATGCAATGCAAATGATTGGAAATAATCGGATTATTATCATACTTGAGTTCCTACATAAAAATATTTATGGTGCAATCAATTTATTTATATTTGTATAATGTGCCGGAATGCTTTCCTAAGTCATACAAAAGTATGCTTTTAGCATAGTGATTGAACTACCTTTTACTACATGAAACTGTATACTACATAAGTAGAATAAAACAAACAAGATTTTTAAATTTTCACGGTATAGTTTAAAGTGACAATAGTTTCGACAACACTGTGTCTTTCTCAGATTGAGCATTTCAACAAAATTTATTTATAATCAAACAAGTGATTATTTTTTGACGTTTCTAAGAACCAATAGAAACTTTCAATTTCAGTCATGTGCGTCCGCTTTAGCCAATCAAAACGTTATTATAATGGGAATAATCTACCTACATTGTTACCGCGAGAATAATTATTTTGTTTTTATTGAATGACAACGTACTTTTTATTTCAGTTCTGTCATCAATTTGAAAGTTCAGAAATCCTAATTTGTTAAAATAAAAATATAATATTGAAAACGTGTTTCTTATTGTAACGTCAAAAATAATCCAACGAATACCACACGAGAGTACGATAAATTAGAAAATAATTCTCCATATTTTCTCAGCCCTATACGGGCTCTCGTTTCTATTGCCTGGCAACAGGTTCCGAAAATCTGTCAAATTATTTTCAATTTATTCTCACTCTCTTGTGATATTACCACTGATAATATTGTATGTCAAAAAGAAAATTAACTTTACAACAGTCGACTATTTTCAATAAGTTGGTTCTCCTTAAAGGTCTAAATACAATTTTGAGGGTCAACAATTTAATTTAATAATGTTACGTATCAGACTGTACTTTCATAAATATGATTTTGGTAGTTCTGTACGTCAATATCACATTTCATTTACAGTAGTTGACAAAAATATAATTTGGCAACTTTTAAGCTTTCATTACATTTTTACTTTCGTAAATATTAGTTTGGTAGCACTGTATGTCAACAGTAAATGTAAATATAACTTGGCAACAGTTAAAATTCTGAATCACAATTATTAAAGTCAAATATTGAGGTTATTAATGTTACCTAGTATAGTATATTATGCAACAACCACATTATGACACTTATTAATAAGTCATAATGTGCGAGTTGCATGCATTGCTTTTTCTACGGCCATGTAGATTTTTATTTATCTTTTCTGTTCTTGGGATAAATCGTAAAAAATGCAAGACAATAAATTTTGATGAAAACACCTATCTACATAAACTAGCTAATTAAAAAAGATTCAATTAACAAAGATTTGCAATAGTTACATAAATAAGCAATTAAATAGGATTTTTATTTTCAGGATTAACAAAATTAATAACGGTAATTCCTGTATACATTTGTAGAAATTATTTTAAGGCACTGTAGTATGTAAATTGGTAAATGTCATTATGCTGGTCATAATGATTCAAATTTCTGAATCATTATGAATGTACTATAACATAGCCGTAGAAAAAAAAATGTTTTAATTGGTACAATCATAAATCTTATTTTAGTAACATTGCATATAAAAAGTTGAAAACTTCCAAAAATTTAATTTGGCGACACTAAAGTTCTGAATGACAATTCCTAAAATCAAACATTGAGGTTAATAATGTTATCTACTGAAATGCATAAGTTGGTACTTACATAAATATTATTTTAAATATTATGGAAGAAAAAGACTTTATAACTCACAAAATGTATTATAATTAATTTACTGGACCGGTTTCGGGACTACAAACTTCCCATCATCAGCAGTCACTAACTATCTAAAATATATATTACATAAAAATCCTTAAACTAATGCACACAACGTTAAGGTACATCAAATCTTATGGAAACAGTATCGCCATACTATAATAGAACCAGTTAATATCACTATTAGACTAGAATAGTTGACAATATAAGGAAATAAAGTAGATTATCTGAAAAATACTTTTAATAAACTGTCATTATCAAAATTAAGTTGAGGATTTAAGGTATTATTTTTATTATTACGTAATATTTCTAAAATCTCCAGATTGTTTAAAACTAAACTTTTTCCGCATACATGTAAAATTTTAAAGTTTTTATATAAATCAAAATTATGCTGTGTATCTAAAATATGTTTTACGAACAATGATATATCCAAATTTTTCTTAATGTGTCTGAGATGTTCAGATTGCCTAGTTTTGAAGTTTCTAAAGGTACGCCCAACATAAGATGCTTAACAGTCACACTTAATTTGGTAAATACCTACCAATAACGGGTCTACTTTATCTTTGTTGTTAATGAGATGTTTCCTAATATTATTATCAGTTTTAAACGATGTATTTAAATCGTACTTTTTTAGGACATTATGAATTCTACAAACGTATGGAGATATAAAGGTAAGTGAACCACATCGTTTGTAATCTACCTTATTTTTTGTAGTAGGATATATTAGCTTTAAATTATTTTTATATATGTACATATATATATATATATATATATATATATATATATATATATATATATATATATATATATATATATAGTCAAACTCACTTAAGACGAGAACGGATAAAACGAGATTCTGGATATAACGGGCGTTTCGTAGGTAAATGATTGAAATTGTATTAGTTAGGTACTAATTTTTCTCGCTTATTACGTTCACGTTTCACGGTAAAGACGAGCAAATTTCAAATGTTGTGGTAGTTTTTATATACATACTAAAAGCCGTTTCAAGTAAATATTTGTTAAGAATTTTTGGGATTTCCGTAATTACGTTTCACAGAAAAGACGGACACAATTTAAAACACTCAAAAATAGATTACAAGACATTACCTATTGCTTAAAATTCGCTTATGCCTTCCGGATTACCAATTGTACACATTGCACCTGTTTTACAAATGAATACAAGGTATGTAGTTTCTGGTCAGTTGTTACTTTTGCAGCAAGACGTGAGGTTGAAAAATGGCTTCAATAAAACGCAAAACACTTTCAATTCGCGAGAAAGTTGAGATAATTCGGGAACTAGAAAATGGTGTAAAAAATTCCGCGACGTGCAAAAAATATGGTTTATCATCATCTACCGTGTCAACGATGTAGGAAAACAGAAAAACTACACTTGCAGCATTCGGAAACAATTTAACTGACGTGAAAAAATTAAAAAAGTGTACTGGTGATGATATTGATAAAGCGCTAATTGTGTGGTTTAAAAACCAAAGAAGTGCCGGTTTACCCATTAATGGTCCCATTTTAAAAGCGCAGGCTGAGAAGTTCCCGGAGAAATTAAATTACACAGACTTTAAGTGTAATAATGGGTGGATTGATCGCTTTAAAAACCGCAATAACATTGTGTATGGAAAAATAAATGATGAAGCGAAATCAGTGGACACTAACGTTACAGGTGAGTGGTTAAAAAGTGTTTGGCCGGAATTACGACGAAAATTTAAAGATGAAAACATCTACTACGCCGACGAAGCCGGATTATTTTTCAATTTAACGCCAGATACCACTTTAAAATTTAAAAATGAAAAATGTATTGGTGGAAAAATGTTGAAAAATCGTCTCACTGTTTTAATTTGCGCCAATATGACGGGAAGTGACAAAAAAGAAATTGTTGGTAATCAGAAAATCACGAAATCATCGCTGTTTTAAAAATGTTAATTGCCTACCAGTTGACTACACCTCTAACAAGAAAGCTTGGATGACATCTACAATTTTTGAAGAGGAAATTAGAAAATGGGATGATAAATTACGACGTAACAATCGAAAGATTTTATTATTGGTTGATAATTGCCCAGCGCATCCTCAATTGCAAAATTTAACCAACATCATCCTTATTTTTTTACCACCAAACACAACGTCTATCCTTCAACCCATGGACCAAGGGATTATCAGGAGTTTTAAAAATTTCTACCGTCGCTTATTAGTGTTACAGTTAATCGTTCGAATGGAAAATAAACAGGATCTTAAAATAAGCGTGTTAGATGCAATTCGCCTAATGAGTGATGCGTGGAATAATGTGACCCCCACAACAATTCAGAACTGTTACAAGAAAGCTGGTTTTGTTTCTGCTGTAAATGAAAGTTTCGAAGAAGAAGACGATCTTCCTTTATCTACTTGGTTACAACGTAGAGACATCAATAATTTTCAAAATTGCGCGTCCTTAGATGACTACGTAGATATTGATGCCAATGTGATTACTTCGGGTTCAAAAACTGACGAAGAAATTACAGAACGGGAAACTGAAAGTGATGAAGGTGATGTAGACAGTAATGAGTGTGATAAACCCATGCCCGTTACACTCGCTAAAGTAGGTGACGAATAGCTATTATTGACGTGGTTTTTTGAAGAAAACGGTAGTAGTGAGCAAATATTTAAATCTATAAGTGCTTTGAGAGGTAGTCACAATGATGTTAAATTTAAACCAAAACGTCAGCTAAAAGTAAATGAAATTTTTAGTAACTCTCTTAATGTTTAAGAGATATTTCGCTTTTTAATGCAAAATAATGTATTTTTATGCGTAATAAACAATATTTTTAATTTTTAGAGTTTCTCGGATATAACGTTTAACGGATATAACGAGCAAAAATTAGTAGTCCCAAAGATCTCGTTTAAACCGAGTTTCACTGTATGTATATATATATATATATATATATATATATATATATATATATATATATATATATATATTGTACTACTAGTGAAAATATCATAACATATGCTTTCGACTCAAGTGCGAAAACAGTCCTTCTCAGGACTAAGCCTGATGACTGGAAGCCGAGTCCGCTTCCGAACCGTCGCGCTCAAAAAGTAAAAACTGTGAAAATAGGCCGATCAATTGAAGTAATAACCACAGTTACAAAACACTTATAATGCATGGATATCTGTCCCTATTGAAATATAATTTTTTCTTGTGGCCGCTCGATGGGAGATAAAATAATTAATTTTGTTACGTTCCCCACTACTTCTCAAACTTTAGGGGATTGTATATGGTAGGACACGTGGTAGAGAGAAACATATTAAAAGATTAATGTGAATATACCTCTCATTATCGAAATATAATGTTTTGTCTTGGGTGTCGTTGGGAACTAAAATAATTAATTTGGCTACGTTCCCCACTACCTCTCAAACTTTTGGCTATTGTACATGACAGGACACATAATACAATCATCGAAATATAATTTTTTGTCTTGGGTGTCGTTGGGAACTAAAATAATTAATTTGGCTACGTTTTCCACTACTTCTCAAACTTTTGGTAATTGTCCATGATAGGATACGTAATAGAAAAAAACATTAAAAAAATTAGAGTGGATATACCTCTCATTATCGAAATATAATTTTTTGTCTTGGCTGTTTGTTGGGAACTAAAATAATTACTTTAGCTACGTTTCTTACGACTTCTCAAACTTATGGGGATTGTCTATGATAAAATACGTGACAGAGAGGAACCTACAAAAAAATTAGGGTGGACATACCTCTCCTTATCGAAACATATTTTTTCTCCTGGTCGCTTGATGGGAACCAAAACAATTAATTTTGCTACATTCCCGACTACTTCTCAAACTTTTGGCGATTGTCCATGATAAAGCACGTGATATAGAGGAACTAGGATGGCTACACCTTTCCTTATCGGAATATAATTTTTTCTTCTGGAGGCTTGATGAAAAATAAAATAATTACTACTCCTCAAACTTTTGGCGATTGTATATGGTGGGACACGTGGTAGAGGGGAACGGTAGAGGGGAACATACAAAAAATTAAGATGGATATACCTCTCCTTATCGAAATATAACTTTTTCTCCAGGAGGGTTGATGGGAAATAAAATAATTAATTTGGCTACATTCCCCTCTACTTCTCAAACATTTGGCGATTGTCCATGATAGTACACGTGATAGAGAGGAGCAGGTACAAAAATTAGGATGTAAATACCACTCCTTATCGAAATATCATTTTTTCCCTTGGCTGTTCGTTGGAAGCTAAAATATTTAATTTTGCTACGTTCCCCACTATTTCTCAAACTTTTGGCGTTTGTCCATGATAGGACACGTGATGGAGTGGAAGATACAAAAAATGAGGGGGATATACCTCTCCTTATTGTAAGCTACTTTCGCTTACGGTAATTAAATGTTTACTTTAGTTTGTGTCGGTCTAGCTCAACCGGTTTTTAATTATGTATAAATAGGGTAAGTGTTCGTTAATACTGGGGTGATCACTACTACCTGGCTCGTTCACACTGAGAAATATACTTGTAAGGGTTTTAGACGTACATTATTCCTGTTATGTGCAATGCTATGTACTTACATGTATAACAAAATGAACAAAACAAAAAAAGGTATTTTAAAATAAACAAACAAACAAAATAAACACTGCGGCTTCGTCTGGGTAGGCGCCTTTTCGGTCCAGGGATTCGGGCGGAGCTGTCCTCCTTAGGTAGCTGGGCTCATTAGGGTTGCTGCGAAAATACGGTTAACAAGGGTGTTAGATATTCAAGGGAACTAATCTTTAATTATATGGTTGTATTTTTATTTAGAATAATTTATTTTATAAGAAAAATAAAAATAAGGATTTTCTATTAAGGTCCTGTCTAGTAGCTATCAGTTGCAAAAGTATTTACAGTTATTGTATCGGGATAGTAGGTGTGCGTTGATGACTTATACCTGTTTTGGAGGTCGACTAGAGAAATCAATACTTTTAAAGGGATTCTTTTATACAAAATTTAAAGTGAATAAATGCAATTTTCTAACTCTGTCTTTTATGAAATGGAGTTTTATATTTCATTTTATAAAATATAACTTTTATGGCTTATTATTTACAAACGAAGATTTAAAAAGAAACTAACTATTTTGTACAGGGTTTTGCTGATTACCTAACGATCTATTTAAACTAATTATTGGGCAATAGTATATTTTTAGTTAATCTTAGTAATTAAAGGAAGTTTTGGTCAGATTTGGTGGTGTTTACGAGTGACTAAACTCGTTGAAATTGAAAAATGAATACGTTCGTATCGTATATGGGTTGCCGACTGCGGGCACTGTGGAGGCGCGGCCGATGAGTAGCTTCTTGCGCTTCTGTGTGTGATAGCGTAAAGAGTAACTACCTGGGTGGCACTAAGTTTGGACTGCGTTTAATAATGACTATTATAAGGCGTTTAAACCTTCTGGAACGCTTCAGTTTACTGATTTTTAGGTGTGGATCAACTAACTTGTTTTACAGGCACGGTAAACTTGCATAAGGGTTTCCCCCTCAAGTCTGGGTTATCGCGAGAAGCGATCAGGATGGATGCTGGGTCAGGACTTCTATTAAGAAGTATGATGGGCGTCTCGTCGTGGGTGAGGGTACTACAGCTGGTTACGGGACTTTTATTAAGGAGTGTGGTTAGGAAAACTAATTTTAAGCGATTTATTACGTTTATCGAGATTAAAATGTAATTAATACTCACTTTTACGTACGGAGTTCGGAATTTACGAAATTGAGTGACCGAAATATGATCTATATGCGGGCGACTAATTGCGTTCAACCTGTCGGCTTCCTGCACTTCGGTTTTAATTATCTTGCCTAGTGTAGGTGTATTTGTGTGAGTCTGTGTGCGGTGTGTATGTGGAATATCAATTACAAGAATCTCGGCAAAGGCCGGTTGCGCTGTTTAGTTGATATCCCTGGGGATTTTTTTTTTATGATTGTGGACCTGAACAGGATAAATAAGGCCTATCGTGCTAAAGCACTCAGGAACACTTAGGAGGATGGATAGAGGGATAATGAATTGCCAATAGATGCCTATGAACAGCTACCTTAAATTTTCTCATATCATAAATGAGAGGAAAACAGGAACTAGGGAGATCATTCCAGAGTTTAGAAGCCGTGTAGAAAAATGTGGGTTGCGCCCGTTTGGTACGACAAGTGGAGATTTGTACTGCATACTGATGATGTGAATGAGCGAACCGAGTGTTTCTCGCAAAGATAGCCGGAGATGGTATCAAAGAATGTAATTCACCAGCACAATAGCCGTTGTAATAACGATAATACAAAGAATGAACTGAAACCATCCTTCTATGCTCAAGGGACTGTATGTGAGAAGTTAAGGACGGGTCATTTATAAGCGTAATCGCCCTCTTTTGAATACGATCAACGATATCGCGAGCGTATTGGGGAGCACTAACCCAAAGGTGAGAATTCTATTCCAGATGAGGCCGAATTTGGGCCTTATATAGCAGGAGTTGTCGAGAGGTAAAGTACTGCTTAGATCTGTACAAAAAGCCTATTTTACGAGCAGGTGTTTTGGTAGCTGACAGAAGATGGTCAACCCATGAGAGATTTGAAGATACAGTCATACCCAACAGAGTAATAGAGTCTGAAAACTTAAGAACTGAGCCATTCATACTTACAACAGGAAATGATCGATCTTTTTTGGCGGACATAAGGCAACACTGAGTTTCGTTAGCATTAAATTTAACTAGATTATTGCTTCCCCATTCGAGAATACGTTGAATGTCTTTGTTGATTGAATTTGCCATTTCAGCTTTAATTTCTTGATTTGGCATAGAAGGTGGATTATCACTATGAGTAGACTGAGATGAACTACAGTGAAGAGTGCTATCGTCAGCAAAGCAATGGATGGGGTTAGTTGTTGAAGAAATAAGGTCGTTTATGTACAGCAGAAAAAGTGTAGGCGCTATAACGGATCGCTGTGGTACGCCCGCGTTAATGCTAACTTCTTTTGAAAAAAAGCCATCAACTACGACACGTATTCGTCTTTTATCAAGGAAACTAGAAACCCAGTTGATGAGCGTATCATTTAACCCAATTGAGGTGAGTTTGGCAAGTAAACACTTATGCCAAACTTGGTCAAATGCCTTTGAGATATCTAAAGCGACTACAACTGTTTCACCGGACTGCTCTACTGTATTGTTCCAAACTTGGGTCACATATGAAAGAAGATCGCCTGTTGAACGACTGTGCCTAAACCCATATTGGTGGTCACTAAGGAGTTTGTTAGTTTCAAGGAACGTGAGCAGTTGCTGATTGATGGCTTTTTCCATGATTTTAGACAAAATGGAAGTGATGGCAATTGGTCTGTAATTTGAGGGATAGGTCTTATCACCTTTTTTGGGAATAGGTTGAATATTTGCTAACTTCCATGATGAAGGGAATTCCCCAGCAGATATAGAGATCGTATAGAGCTTAGATAGGACTGGTACTAGTTCGGGGGAACATTTCTTTAAGACAATAGCTGGGATACCGTCTGGGCCAATCGCCTTATTGAGATCAAGCCTACTGATGATCGATTCCAAGAGCTTGTACCGAAAATGAATTGGTTTCATAACGTATGAAGAAGAATTGACTAGGGGCACATCTTTTCCAGAATCATTGAGACACGAGTTTGATGCAAACAAATCCACAAAAACGTTGGCTTTGTCTACAGAATCAGCAACTACCGATCCGTCAATAGATGTCAGGGGAAATGAAGATGTTCGAAAGTTTTACTAATGGCTTTTGCTAAAGACCAAAATTTACGACTGCCTAAAGGAGATGTAGCTAGTTCATTGCATTTTCGTTGTTCGAACAACTTTTTAGTTTTAGTGATGACACTTTTGCAGATATTTCTAGCACCAACGTATTCTACATGACTGTCAACCGATTTATTAGATTTCCATTTAATGTAGCATTTATTTTTTAAAGATATTGCATCAGAACAAGCCTTATTGAACCAGGGTTGGGAACGTGAATGACCTACACGGTACTGTTTTTTTCGGAATGCATAACTCCATTCCCATGAGGATGACTTCAGATACTGAAAGAGCGATGTCCGAAGAAGAGGACGACTTAAAACAATATTCACGCCATGGAAAGGTTGCAAAGAAATCCCGTAAATCACTCCATCGAGCTGACTTAAAACACCACAAGGTTCTATCGGTTTTGCGAACAACAGTGGAATCAGGTACAGTAGAAATGATCTTTATTAGGCAATGGTCGGAAAGACCTAAAGGCGAAAGAACCGAAGTTTTATAAACAAGAGGGTTTGATGTAAGAAAGAGATCTAGAAGATGTGGAGTATGGTTAGGGTTATCAGGGATTCTTGTGGGTTCAGAAATCATTTGTGTGAGATCACATGAAATAGCAAATGTTTCTGCACCATGACCAGCGGGATTTGTAGTAGATGAAAATTGAAGCCAATTAGAGTTATAAACATTGAAATCGCCTACAAATGAGATATCGCAAGATGGAAACTGAGACAGGGGATAGTCAACTTTCATACTAAGGTAATCGAAGAAGTCTTGAAAGTTGCTGTCATTAGGAGACCTATAAATGCAACAGTAGAATTTCACAAAATTAGGACCAGAATGTTTAAACCAAATCACGTCAAAATTTTTATTTTCTAAGGAAGAAACCGTTTTGCAAGCAATTCTGTCCTTGATGTACGCACATACACCTCCTTTATATCGAAAGTTAGAGTGAAGATGGTATTGAGGAAATTGCAAATCGGGTGACTCGGAGCTTTCCGAGGAGACTTGTGTTTCAGATAGAAACAATATATCAGGTTGTAATTGTTCAAGATGTTGGTGAATAGCATTAAGATTAGACCTGATACCGCGGATGTTGCAGTAGTGAATCAGAAAGTTGATACTTTCGATGACCGAGGTCGCTTGGGCCCTGCCCTCCCGGACATCCGAATGGGGCAGGATTTTACGTCCGGAATTTATAACCCTAGAAACCACAGCCATCTTATTTTTTAATTTGGGACTTTTAATCCGATAGGAAGACGGTGAGGGCGAGAAGGAAGAATAAGGATGAGAATAGATTAAGGATGATGGAAAAGGTAACCGGCAGCCCTTACCGAGCTCAGAAAATCAGATATCCAATATTAAGGAGCCCATGGTAAGGGTGGTGGTACCTCCCCGGCTGGCATGGAGTATACATGCCTACCACCTCACAAGGATTGGTAGAATTGAGGCTATAGCCTTTCTATCTAATGGAGTAAGTAAAAAACTACATCGTGTGGTAGCCCGACGTGAAGCCGTTCACTGGTAGTCGGGATGATAATGCGGGGATTGGTGGATATACTAGCGTGGGCTCTTAATGTTTTTGAAATTCACGGTGGAGGGGATATAAATTCGTTATTTGATGATACCTGTAAATTTAAATTAAACAGGATAATTAGCAAATAATCAATTCAAAAAAATTTAGTAAAGGCGGCTGGCTCTTTACATGATCGAAATATAATTTTTTATCATGGCCGCTCGATGGGAGATAAAATATACCTCTCCTTATCGGAACATATTTTTTTCTCCTGGAGGCTTGATGGGAGATAAAATAATTGATTTTGTTACGTTCCCCACTACTTCTTAATCATTTTGGCGATTGTATATGGTAGGACACATTGTAGAGAGGAACATATAAAAAAATTAGGGTGGATATACCACTCCTTATCGAAATATATATTTCGAAATGGAGATTAAAAGAAATGAAATAATTTCAATAACATTTTTTTAAGGATAATTATGCAACCTCTTTTATAAGAAGTTCATTACGAAAATAGGCAACATTGTAAACGCAAAAACAGTAATCTATGTCAAACAGATGTTTAAAACTTTATGACAAACAGAGGTTAATCGACATCTAGATGCTAACTTATATTAAAGGAAATGAAATAATTTTAATTTCAATTCTTTAGAATAACTATGCAACCTATTTTTTCATAACGAAAACAGGCAACATTGTAAAAACAGAAACAATAATTTATGTCAGAATGAAGTTTAAAACTTCATAGACATAAATACATGTTTAATATATAATTAAAAATTATTATTAATTTTATTAAATACATAAATAGAAAGTTTACCTCGAGTAGGATTTGAACCTACGACCTGTACTTTGCTAGAGTACCGCCCTAACCAACTGCGCCATCAAGGTTCAAGCTCCTATCGATGTAAATTTTGTCTTTATGTATGTAGAACTGATGTAACTTTAAATATAATGAGATTACTATCAAATTACTTATATTAATGGAATGTGAGCCTGCAATATCGCAATATAACAAAAACTTATAATAATAAATACATGTTAACGTAAAAAAAAATTTCAACGCCATTTCTATAAAAATATCGATAATACAGCTTTAGCATTTTCAATCATATTTATTTAATTTTTACATTTATTTCGCTTTACATTAAAAGCTTTATAAAGAAAATTTATGTAAAATTCAATTCTTTAAAAAACACGTCTAAACTTTTTCTTATAAAATTAACCGTTATTCAGATAATGAAAGAATTTGAACTAACACTTAAATTCTACATTAGGAATTTTCTTGCTGCTAAATTGCTTCCAAAATCTAACCTGCTCTAAGCCTAATGAAAACAAGCTTAAATTCAAATTTTAAACACGTAGGTATTTTCGTTCTGGAGTTATCGTGGATACTAACATTTATCCATTCACACACATGCACGCACCCAAGCACGGGCGCGCGTACGCGGCCACACCCTCACGCACACCTACACACACACAAACGCACGCACGCATGCAGGAACGCACGCACAAACACAAACACACACACCCACACCCACACCCACACCCTCACTCACACCCACATCCACACCCACACACACAACACTCACATTATCTAACACACACACACACACGCGCACGCACACACACACACACACACACACACACACACACACAAACACTAACGCAAACGCAAACGCAAACGCAAACGCAAACATAAACACAAACACAAACACAAACACAAACACAAACACAAACACAAACACAAACACAAACACAAACACAAACACAAACACAAACACAAACACAAACACAAACACAAACACAAACACAAACACAAACACAAACACAAACACAAACACAAACACAAACACAAACACAAACACAAACACAAACCCAAACACAAACACAAACACAAACACAAACACAAATAACAAACAAACACAAACACAAGCACACATACCACATCACACACCGCACACCGCACACCGCACACCGCACACCACACACCACGCGCGCACGTACACACGCACGCGCCCACCCACCCACGCACGAACGCACGCACACACGCGCGCTCCCACACACCTTCAGGCACACGCGTGCACACACACACACACATGCACACACGCACACGCGCTCAGACACACACACGCACAGACGTACACACGCAAGCACGGTAAACACACGCACACACGCACACACACACGCACACACACACACACATACACGACACACACACACACACACACACACACACACACACATTCAGTCATGAAGGCCGATCTTGACGAAACTTGGCCAAAAGTTGTAAAATGATCTAATAAGTCGATTTCGTGATGGTAAAGAAAAGTCGATTGCATAACTTTCTTTGCCTACATATGTATATGTGGGTTGGAAGGTAAAAATGTATTATTTGTACGTAATTATAATTTCTGTTACTTCTGCTTTGCTCTAGCTTTTTTTTGCTTTAAATTTTGAATTGTTTAAATGATAAAATAAAGCACAAAACTAACCTGTACGTTCCGACTGTATTGTTTAATCATCCTCAGGGACATGAAATATTATTTGATAATAAGTTTATGTTTCAAAGACCAGACTTATTCATTCTGAAAATAACTGTATGTGTACCGGGTGATCCACTGAGAATGAATCCCTTCCTCTAATTTTTAATTTTAATTTTGTTCGTTTATATACAGATTGCAACAAGAAGTAAATTATTTAAGCACTGGGATAAAGCCTTTTCTGTTATATTTGATATTTCACACATTTTCAAATAAAAGACAAAAATAAGAAACAAGCATGATTTCTTATCAGATGTGTTTAAGATAATTCAGTTCACGAATGCGAATTAATTGATAAGGATTTATTGTCAAAATTCTGGAAATAATCGGTGAATCGTATGACATTCTTTTTCTGCCTCATGAAAATATTGAAGAACTAGATTATAGGAAATTTCATGCGAGTTCAGTTGCACGTCATTAATTTATGTAAGTAGTCCCAACCTTCTAGATTATTTCTATCTCCTTTTGAGTCATGGGGACATACGAAATAGTAGCATGAATAATTGGTTGGAACCAGCTAAACAGATTTATGACGTGCATTGGTTTTTTCGCGTAATTGCCTTATTGTGCCATGCCAATAGGGGGTATTGATTTAGAGAATATCAATATCTTTGAACATACCGAGAAAACAGTAAAAGCAGTACAAAGCATTTCAGGCCCTCCTTCGGAAAAGTTAGAAGCTTCCTCCTGTGGAGGATGTTGATGATCCAGAATGGCTACCACCAACAGAAATAAATGAAGAACACGGTGATGGGGTGATGGGAGAAAACTATTCGGGATACTCAAGCGCAACCAATGGAACCATTCAGAAAAATGTGGAACGTAGTCCGAAACTTTACTGCGACAATAAAGAATTTTGCAGAAGAAGTTGGAAAAGAAACTGCTCTCTTTTTACCGTTGAAAAGCGTCAAGATATATTTATTAATTTTTGCAAGATGACTTGGGAACAAAAATACCTGTGTTCAATTTAGACGTTTAACGGCCAAAAAAAAAAGATGTTATACAAAAGAACCATCCAGACGACAAGGCTCCTTCCCTTATCATTTAATATTGGAACAATACCCTATTGCAAGTATGTAAAAAAAGTTTCTTTCCACTTTAGATCTTAAAGAAAAAATGGTTAGCTTGTGGGTTATAAAAAATCAAAATCGTGGAACAGCAGTCAGTTCTGAGACTGACAACAAAAGAAAAATGGAGAAACGCACAGAGTCGAGTTTTGCACAAAATAACGAAGCAAAAATTTACTTTTTTTTTTAAATCTGGCAAAAATGAAATCCCACTACAGTAGAAAATATACCATTAAAGAATATTTACAATATCCATTTCAGACAAAAAAGGACGTGTAGGGTTGTAAAAAGGAAAAGAAAACGCTAAAAAATTATTTCCCAGTTCGTAATTTTTAATAAGAAAGAAGTAAGTTAATTAAATCACTAAAAAGCTAGTTATAAATTAGTTTTAGAATGCAATGCACGCCACCTGAAGCTACCGTTGAAGCGAGAGAAGCAGTACCGTGCCTCTGACTGATGAAATCCGCTGAAAAATATTCTGCTATGTATCAACACTTTATTCAATGGTGTAATGGAAAGAATGTGACCATTTATTCGGAAAATGTACTTCTTGAATATCTTAACCAGATGCAAGATAAGAAACGGAAATGTTCGACAACGTGGTCCCGTTATTCCATGATCAAATCCGAATTAATTATTAA
The DNA here is from genome assembly GCA_036346205.1 of Vesta saturnalis. Classification (NCBI taxonomy): domain Eukaryota; kingdom Metazoa; phylum Arthropoda; class Insecta; order Coleoptera; family Lampyridae; genus Vesta; species Vesta saturnalis. The sequence continues at coordinate 2,011,976 of JARFJB010002483.1, read as the reverse complement.
GCACGGAATAAATATAAGTGAATATTTAAAGTTACGATGCTTTCTGAAAAAGGCAAATGAAGGATAGGCAATAGACGCGCCAGATGAAGTATATTTATTAATAAAAGTAAATTTAAATCAGTTTTAATTTTGTGCCCTCCCAACGTAATACGATTTATCCAGATTGTTTTATTAATCGCAGTAACCGGCGCATGTAGATGCGACGAGATGAAAATGAATATAGATGACATTTAAGGTGTGGGCAACATAATCCTAATAAAAATTCCCGATAGCAAAACGAGAAAAGTGCGGTCGTTTACAATTATCGGAGAAATGTTCATCAAAATTTACCACAAGTACGCTTCATTAAGACCAAAAGAATATATGCAAGAGAGAAGATTTTTTTTGAAATATCAAAATGGGAAGTGCTATAGAAATGTTATGGGGATTTATATGATCAATGATGTATCTGGAAAATTCACCAAATTTCTAAAATTAAGCAATGTTAAAGAATATATGGCACACTGTTTATGGCGTACTTCGGCTACCATACTGATCGATGGCGGAGGAAGAATGGACTCGTTGAAGCGCCACGGCGGTTGGAGATCAACTTCCGTGGCGAAGGATAAATAAAAGCGACTATTTGCAACAAAAAAAAGAGATTTTTTTCCGAATATTAAATTTAGACAAAACTGTGCTAACAGAAACAGACGCAGGATATCTAATAGCATCGTTATCGTCGAGGTCATCGCCCAAATCGACAGTTATCATTAGTAAATACTTTAGCAAAATTCAACACTTACCAATTGTACATTGAATATTACATTAAAGAACAGGTTTGAAAATCAATTATAATTTTTTGAATAAATTAAAATTAAATCGCTACTACCTCCGGAAGCAGGAAAACGAAAGTAAAATCTGCTCTAGCGAAAGTGTCAAACTTTGGCGCCTACTACTCAGACGAATAATTACATAATGTTTTGACGTTTGAAGGAAAAATATGTTTTCTTGGAGCCGTGTTTTTTACTGATGTTATAACTGTCGATTTGGGCAATGACCTCGGCGATAACGATTCTATTAGTTTTCCTGCATCTGTTTCCGTTACCACAGTTTAGTTTATATTTAATATTCGGAAATTATTCTCTTTTTTGTTGCAAATAGACGCTTCTATTTATCCTTCCGCCACGAAAGTGACCTCCAACGCCATGCGTTGTCCATACTTCCTCCACCATCGATCAGTAGTGTAGCGGAAGCACGCCTTAAACACTGACCCGCATATTCTTGAACATTGCCAAATGTTAGGAATTTGGCGACTTGTCTGGGTAATCGTAATAATCTCCATAACATCTTTATATCACTTTTATGATATTTAAAAAAAATTCTCTTGTACAACTGTTGGTGTTAATGAACCGTACCTGTGGTAAATTTTGATGAACTTTTCTCCGATGATTGTAAATGACCGCGCTTTTCTCGTTTTGCTATCGGGAATTTTTATTAGGATTATTTTGCCCATATCTTCAATGCCATCTAAATTCATTTTCATCATTTCGCCGCATCTACATACGCCGGTTACTACGATTAATAAAACAATCTGAATAAATCATATTATATTGGGGGGAGGGGGCGCAAAAATTAAAACTGATTTAAATTTGGTTTTATTTCTAAATATACCTCATCTAATGCGTCCATCAAAAAACCTTCAAACTGCACTACAGTCAATATTTTTCACTTTTTTGCAGAATATTCTTCATTTGCTTTTTTCAGAAAACATTGTAACTTTAAATATTGACTTATTTCATGTTTAATAATTAATTCGGATTTGATTATGGAATAACGAGACCACAATGTCAAAGATTTCCATTTCTTATCTTTCCGCATCTGGTTAAAATATGCAAGAAAAATTAGGATGGATATACCTCTCCTTATCGAAATATAATTTTTTCTCATGGCCGCTCGATGGCAGATAGAGTAATTCATTTTGCTACATTCCCCACTATTTCTGAAACTTTTCGCATTGGATATGGTAGGACATGTGGTAGAGAGGAAGATATAAAAAAAATAGGGTGGGTATACCTCTCCTTATCGAAACAATTTTTTCTCTTGGCTGTTCGGGAACTAAAATAATTAATTTTTCTACGGCCCCACTGCTTCTCAAACTTTTGGCGATTGTTCATGATAAAACACGTAATAGAGAGGAATATAAAAATAAGGATGGGTATACCTCTCCTTATTGAAATATAATTTTTTCTCCAGGAGGCTTGATGGGAAATAAAATAATTAATTTTCGTACGTTCCCCTCTACTTCTCAAACTTTTGAGGATTATATATTGTAAGACACGTAGTAGAGAGAAACATATAAAAAAATTAGGGTAAATATACCTCTCCTTATCGAAATACAATTTCTTGTTCTGGCTGTTCGTTGGGAACTAAAATAATTAATTTTGTTACGTTCCCCACTAATTCTCAAACTTTTAGCGCTTGTCCATGGTAGCACACGTGGTAGAGAGGAACATATAAAAAGGTAGGGTGAATATACCTCTCCTTATGGAAATATAACTTTTTCTCATGGCCGCTCGATCGAAGTTAAAAAACAATTATTTTCCCACTACTTCTCACACTTTTGGCGATTTTACATGGTAGGATACGTGATATAAAGGAACATATAAAACAATTAGGGTGGATATACCTCTTCTTATCGCAATGTAATATTTTCTCTTGGCTGTTCGATGAGAGATTGAATAATTAATTCTGTTACGTTCCCCGCTACTTCCCAAACTTTTGGCGATTGTATATGGTAGAACACGTAGTAGAGAGAAACATATAAAAAAAAATTAGTGTAGATATACCTCTTTTTATCGAAATATAATTTCTTGTTTTTGCTGTTCGTTTGGAACTAAAATAATTAATTTTGCTACTTACTCCACTACTCAAACTTTTAGCGATTGTCTATGATAGCACACGTGATAGAGGAACATATAAAAAAGTCGGGTGGATATACCTCTCCTTATGGAAATATAGGTCTTTCTCATGGCCGCTCGATGGGAGGTGAGATAATTACTTTTGCTACGTTTCCCACTACTTCTCACACTTTTGTCGATTTTATATCGTAGAACACGTGATAGAGAGGAAGATATAAAAAAATAGCGTGGATATACCTCTCATTATCGCAATATATTTTTTCTCTTGGCTGTTCGATGGGAGACAGTATAATTACTTTTGCTACGTTCCCCACTACTTCTCAAACTTTTGGCGATTGTCTATGATAAAAGACGTGATAGAGAGGAACATATAAAGGAATTAGGAGGGATATACCTCTCTTCATCGAAATATATTTTTTCTCCTAGAGGCTTGATGGGAGATAAAATAATTAATTTTGTTACGTTCCCACTACTTCCCAAATTTTTGCCGATTATACATGGAAGGACACGTGGTAGAGAGGAACATATAAAAAAAGTAGGCTGGATATACCTCTCCTTATCGAAATATATTTTTTCTCCTGGAGGCTTGACGGGAAATAGAATAATTAATTTTACGTTCGGCACTACTTCTCAAACTGTTGGCGATTGTATATGGTAGGGCACGTGGTAGAAGAACATATAAAAAAAATTGGGGAGGATATACCTCTCCTTATCGAAATATATTTTTTTTTCTTGGTTGTCCGTTGGGAACTGTAATAATTAAGTTTCCGACGTTCCCCATTACTTCTCAAACTTTTGTCGATTGTCCATGATAGGATAGGTGATAGAGAGGATCATATACAAAAATTAGGGTGAATATACCTCTCCTTATCGAAATATAATTTGTTCTCATCGCCGTCCGATGGGAGATAAAATAATTCATTTTGCTACGGTTCCCACTGCTTCTCAAACTTTTGGCGATTGTCCAAGATTGTGCGCGGGGTAGAAAGAAACGTTTGAAATAAATATAATGGATATACCTCTCCTTATCGATATATAATTTTTTCTTGTTCCTGATTTATGGAAGTTGAGGGAATAATTTATTTTTATTAATCCTCGATCAAAGGTATTTTTTACAATAATGTTCACATAACGTAAAACAGTCTCCATTTTTGTAGTTTTTTGGAAAGAATTTAACGTCTATAACTTTAATAAAATTTTATGCCAATATTTGTTTGGTCTGCTGTAAAAAAGCGAATCCAAAGCTAAAACGAATCCGAATTCCAAGCTAATTCGAAATAGAATTTACAGATATAATAAGATCGCTGCATTGGTTACTACAACCTAACCTATCTGTGAACAATGTTTACCTATTCTTAAAAATTCTAAATTAGCGCCAAATCGTTTTGGTTACTAAATTTAGTGATATTTTATATTGTAAATCAGTCTTCTGAGTTTACTTCTCTTGTATTACGTTCGGGGGTGAGAGCGCAGTATAGTGCTTATGGCAAACAGCGCCAGCGATGCCATGTCTCCGCAGACGTGTGCAAATATGGACCGCTCATAAACAAATCCGGTTATTGTAATATAGCATTGTGACAAAATTGATTTTTCAAAGAAAATTTATAAAAAAACACGGCAATTTATCGATATATAATAGAATCCTTTGTGAGATTAAAAATTTACAAACAAAACATGCAAAAAGGTGGAAATTACAAAAAAAGGCAGAAATATAATTGCACAGTTTTGTTATCATAGCAATAAAATAGTAGAAAACCAATACAAAAGTTGAATACTAAGAAAATAAAATAAGATATGGTCAAAAACGAAGGCAATACGAAATAAAAATTTGATAAACATAGTTAAAAATTACATTGAAAATAATGACAAATTTAAATGAAAAAGCAAAAAATCTATAAGAAAACTAATAATATATAAATATCTTAAAATTGAATTTTAGACGGATTACATTGAGAAAATATATTAAACACGCAAAAAGGCGGAAAATGACAAAAAAGTAAAAATATAATTATGGTGAAAAACATTTATAGTCTGTCTGTATTGTCACTACCACTATCACCATAACTATCACTATCTGGATTATTTATATTTATAATAATTGGTTCAATATCATCTAAGAAATTATGGTCCTCCCACACTTTCTACTCCGGTGTTGATATGTGATTTATGTAGTTCTTCCATTATAATACCAAACCAACACGTTTCGCGAAGAGCTAAAGAATAAGCATATTTTGTACAAAACTTACTTTAATGGCCTGTAAGGTATTTAGCATTAGAAAGTAGTTAGGAATCAGTCAAATTTACAAAATAAACCAATCACAAATGTAATTACTTAACAATAATCATCGTATATAATAAGACAGGTCATTAACTGACAACAGATAAAGAGTAAACTTATTTTGTACAAAAAATAGTTTAATGGCACAATCAAAAATGTTATGAAATAATCGTGTAATAAGACAGATCATTAACAGGATAAAATAAATAAAAAGTAAGTAAGAGTGAAGATTTCTTGAAATTTTTTTTGTTGTCATAGTAACGATGCGACATAACTTCACTTGATTGGATAAAGAACGGTGTGAAATTTTCAATAACATCATAGAGAATAATAATAAATATTTTTATATAATGCTATTTTCGAATAAATGCGGAGAGAAGGGCCCGCATAATCAGTTAAAATGATTAGTAAAACGAAATAACAGTATGTATGTTTTGTCTTGAAAAGTATAATTTGATGTATCATATATCATCTATGGAGCACGCAACCCAACAAGCAGCTTTGAATTTGAAATTCTGACTAATCATAACACAATGGTGCTGTGACGTCACAACCCGCCTGATCGTCTCACACGTAAATTTTTATTTCCCCCATATATATAGTGTATGATTTGTTCGAGACTTTCCAACACTAAATTCTACGCCGCGCGCCGGCTCCAACTTTTGTCGTCGCATTTTCAAACAGATATTTTATTTTATATTATATATAGTATATACATTTGTTTCGTTTACGAATTGCATTACCTTCTTGCTCATTGCTGAAAATCTAATCACGATAGAAGCCGTGGTTCAAACCGAGTTGCTTACAGTTTATGTTATTTTAAATAGTAATACAGTACCAACGATAGTACGCAAATTGCATTTCTAACAGTCTGCTACATATTGAGTAAAGTCATAACAACACTCCGCCATTATTTTACTTATTAAATAGTAATATCAGTCAACGGTAATATATAATAGTAGACAAAACGTAAACGATCGAGCGTAATAATTGAAAGCGCAGCATACAACCAAACAATGACTACTACTAAATTGACGGTTGCATATGGCGGACTTTCATTAACGCTAAAAACTAAAAGTTTGGTTATAGGGGTTATTATGACCGTTTTCATGTTCACACCATTAGTAATCGAATACTACTTTGCTCTAAAGTCTAAAGAATAAGGAAATGAACCAACCGCCGTTATGCCCTTGTTCCAACACTCCTTTTGCTCGAAAAATTAAACTTCATCTAATAGGAGAGCAGGAGTGAAAATAGTATCATGCGATTATAAGTTTATGTGATTATTTTTTATTGTTTTGCATGGCGCAAGTTCAAACTTAATCGAGGAGTATCCATTTTTTCTACACTCCTGATTCTCGAATACGCGATAAAGTGAAACAGATTTAGATACCGTAACAGTACGGTAATGTTACATCCACTGTTCATATTTTTTTCCTTAAGTAATTCGCACAATACATGGGCATTGTTTACCAATGTGTAATAAATGATGTAGGTGTGTGCCAACTGTAATATATGGTTTAACAGAAATTGAATAGATGTCGGTAAAGTAAAAAAAAAGTGGTTTATTGTAGGGGAGTTTTCAGTATGATGTGTTGCCTAAAAACAATTCAAAAACATGTAGTGCAATGGAAAATCTTTAGGATCGACACATCATCTTTTATGCTAAATATAAGCAAACATTAGACGTAGTTAACAGTAATGATTCCTTAACCTGCAGCGACCTTCATAAATCCACAAATTAAGCATTTCTGAGACAGAATCTAAGTTAACAACAATATTTCTAACAGAATTATTGGATTACATAAAGTTGCCCTATTAAAAATTGTGATATTTCGAACACTGTAAGGAAATAAAATGTCGAACAAAAGTTAGGCGTTTCCTGGACACATAATAGATATTTATGTATTAAGGGCATAATCAGAAGATTATGGCTCGAGGGAATGTTAAAAGCCCGACGCGAAGCGGAGGGCTTTATTCTGAGCCATAATCTTATGCCGTGGTATCTAATGTTTTATTTTATTTTGCACCATGCAACTGGAACAAAATATTAAAAAGATTCAGTATTTTCGGCAAGTTTTTAAATGCAAATGCAGTGAAATAAAGTCGACAGTAGGCTAATTTGTTGTTACTAAGATACTGTGATATTGTTATTATATATCATGTTATGTGTTTGCTGTCAATCATGCTGCTTAGCATCAATGACATTTCTGTGCTATAAAGACCACATTACGCCCGCATTTGGGGGCGTATAAAGAACATTATGGTGGCAAAATAAAATAAAGAACATTATGGTGGCAAAATAAAATAAAATAAATTATTCTAGTTAAGAATAATATTCCTGATAGATTTATTTAATTATATGTCAATATCAAAAATAACCATAATAGTAATTGTTCTAGAGCAAACGCTTAATACGAAAACCCCTGCTCAGAAACCGAATATTGCATTAAAAAGAAATGGAATAATGATATGAGTGAGAAGTAGATATTATGTTCCGTCCACAAAATTGTTTTCTAACCTCATTTTTCGTGCACGTTTTTATCAATTGTAAACAGTTTTTTTCAAAACTCCTTCCGCTTCAGCACCTTTTATTTACACGTAAGTTGTATTTGCAATCCACAGTAATATGTATTAATATAATATATTGATTTAGTTCGTTGTTTATAATGGGTGATGCGAGTACATCGTCTGATAGTACATCAAACATTCCAGCAAAGAAGCGGCGTGTCTTATCGCAAGATGCCCGCAAAATTATTTGGAATGTTTATCAGTTTCATAAAAATATGAATGAAGGTATGTCATTATTGTACGATTAACATCTGTCAGTTTTTTCACGATTACAGTTCTTTACAGTTAACGTTCTTGATATCGTTGTGAAAGCAACTGGAGTATCTAAAAGTACCGCCGTTAGAATTATTAGAGAAGGGAGTACAAGTCAACGAGGTGAAATAGAATCATTCAAGACTTCTAATAAAAGAATGAAAACCGCACCAAGATCATCCGTCGATAATTGTGGGGAACAAGTCATTCGACGCATTGTCCACAATTTTCACGTCACGGAGTAACGACGACCAACCGTCAATGCCATCTATAATATTATTAAAGATGACGAATCCATTGGTTTCTCTGGGAAGGAAAGGTTATTAAATAAAATAGGTTTTAAATGGACGAAAACCGTTCACAATCGTAAATGTTTAATGGAACGATACAATATACGATGTTTACGTTGTGCTTATATACGAGCAATAACAAAGTATCGAAGAGCAGGGCGACCCATTGTGTATGCAGATGAAACATATATACACACATCGCATACAATGCCACATTCCTGGGTAGATGATTCCAACGAAGGTTTAAAAAGTACAATCGGTAAAGGTCAATGTCTTATAATAGTACATGCTGGTGGTGAAATGGGATTTATCAATAATGCCTTCTTAGTTTTTAAATCTGGCTCAAAAGCAGGTGATTATCACGACGATATGAACTTTATTAATCATAAACGATGGATTGAGCACCAGTTATTACCGAATTTGCTCGAAAAGTCAGCTATTGTTATGGATAATGCAAGTTATCACAACACGTTAGCAGTTAAACATCAAACTTTTAGCAGTAAAGAATGGAAATGATAACTTGGTTACAAGAACGAGGGATCGTACATGATGAAAACAAAAGTGGAGCTGTATGATTTAATAAAATGTAATAAACCGAGCTACACGGAATATTTAATTGATGCTATATTTGCGAAACATGGTCACTCTGTATGTCGACTACCTCCATACCACCCGGAGCTAAATCCAATAGAAAAAATATGGGCCATTGTAAAAGCTTGGGTGGCATCGAGAAACACAACTTTTAAATTGACCGATGTTGAAAAACTAACTCGTGAAAAGTGTTCGATGGATTTGGAGAGCCACTGGCAAGAAGTGTGCCGTCATGTTAAAGACAAAGAGGAATATATTAATAAACAGCATATTATGGATGTCGTTTGTGAGGAATTGATTATACGTAGGAGTGTAGACTCGTCGAAACTGATTTTATATCAGATTATGATAACGAATAATAGAGTAATTGTGCAATATTTTATTGTATTTATATTGTTAATTTCACATTGCACATGTGTTGTTCATGTTCTTGGATATGTTTCTAAGGCACTTTAACTTCTTAAGCACTTTTTAAACACTTAGTCTATGATCTACCAATATAACGTCTTCGTACCATAACCCTTTTTATAGTTCGCAGAGTTTTTATGCATTGTACCAATTATTATACATGTTCTACACATTAGGATTATTGTACTTCATGTAATCAATATCTGTTATGTGTTTAATTGCTTAATTATATTGATTTATATGTGAAATTTCTTATTTATCTTTAACACACTAATATGTATCGTGTTGACCTTTTTAACATGCTACAGCCATAGCTCAATGCTTGTATGAATACAACATCATTGTGCAAACCCCATAAAACCTGTTTTGTTGTATAAAAACCATCTGTTCATATTCGTATACTATATTATCCTCATAACAAATTATATAACTTCTTTGAACTAGATAAAACTCTACCCCCTCTATTACACCTATTTATAACCATGGCAGTATAAAACTGTTTAGACACGAATTATTTACCCTTAGAACTGTGGTTAATATTTAAAATGCGAATTACTACATTTCCGAGTAAATTTATGAACAAGTAACATAACCTTACATTTCACTTTTCCCAATTGAATAAATGTTTTTTTTTTGTTTAAATTGTCCTAATTATCAAATATAAACATCATAATTAAGAGGTTATTAACTAAAAAATATAGAAAATGTAACTTTTGCTTTTCTTAAAAAAACTAATATTTTCCGGTTGGCTAGTACACGGTCACGTGATTTTTTTCGCGCAGCTTGGTGTCTTCGTATTTGGCGTTTAGTCTAGTAAAAATTGTTATTTACGGCGTTCCATGGAAAGGGCAAACGTTTTTTCCAAAATTTCAAATGTTTTGCAAGATATTGTTAATAAAAATTTTAGGTCACTTTTTCTTCAAGAACTTTTATCTCGGAATATATTGATGTTTTAGAAAGAAATGTTTCATATGCAAATTGTAGTAAAAATATTGAATTTTAATAATGTTTTGAAAATAAATAATAGAAGTATTTAACTTATTTATTTAAACAATAATTCTTTATTGTTTTTTACCCGAAATTACGGAAATTTTCTCTCAAAAAAATATTCAAATTGAAGCTTGAAATGTCTTTAAAAAGTCCTAAAATTTTCAGAGACGTGTTTTTTGATATTTTCGTGAAATTAAATGACTGTCTAGTTGACAAATTTTAATTAGATAGAAAGAAATAATAATATAAGGAAATTTATATTTCTCAAAAAGAAGGTATAAATAAATAGTTTTTTTTATTAACAAAATGTAAAGTAAGCCCACCAGTATATAGGTTCAGAGTCGAGATATTCCATGACAGATCTACGCGCTCCTGATGAGTCACAACAAAAAATTGTGGCATTTAATTGTTCTTAATGAGTTTTCAATCATATTGTTAACAATTTGAATTGTAATTTAATGAGGTTTAAATAATGTTCCCCGCCTTCAAAACCACGCCCCCTCCCCCCATTTACAGGTGTAGATAGTTCAAATGTTTCAAATTCAGATAGATTGAGTTTCTTTCTTTAGTGAGCAACATTTATGAAAAGGTAAAAAACGTGAATTTTGTCTTGCGTTATATTACTGTTGTTTAATTCAGAAGCTAATTTTGTCAAGTTATTATGGCTAAAAAAGTTTGTTACAAGCCTTTCAAGTTGTCGAAGAATTTTCGGTTGAAAAAATGTTTCTAAAACAATTCCATCATTAAAAAAACGTCCAGACTTAGAAGAATATGTTTGCAAATTATTGTTGGGAAGGAACCGTCAGAAAATGGCTTCGTAAGTGAAGTGCGTATCTGTGCGTGCCTGTGCGTGTCACGCCGTGTTTGTGCGTGCCTGTGCGTGTCTGTACGTGCCTGTGTGCATGTACGTACCTGTACATGTCTGTAGGAGTTTGACTGTTACTAAACTGTTTTGAAAGCTCCGATCATTAAAGTTCAATTTGGAAAATATCGAGTTGATTTAAAACGCAAGAAGTTGGTAATCAGTAGAAGCTAAGTGTTATATAAGGAAGAAAGGAGTGAAATAGGATAATCTAGGGAAGAGTGCGTTTTTCTGTTAAGAATAAGAATAGTTTTTGAGGTTAAAGGAAAATAAATAAGGCTGAAAATTGTATGCAGCTGACGTCGATTTTTCGAAGATAGGCAACACATTATATCTCACAGTTTCGCAAATAGTTTACCTACAGGGATTAAAAAATCAGCCGAAATACACAAAGAATTGCAAGTATTGTAACAGAGGATACATGATAAAGAGTTAATACAAATATGGAAACAATATTGAAAAATATTCAAGATCAAATAACCACAATGAATGCCAGAACGGAACGGCTTGAAATCATAGAAAAAAAATAGATAATTTTCAGTTAGAAGTAAACAAACTAGAAGGTGAATACATTAACCTAAAGGAAGAAAACAAGGGGCTGAGGTTGCAGTGGATGAGGCAAGAGAAGTACACGACAGACCTGGAAAGGGAATTAAGAAAAAGGAAGATTATAATACAAGGAATGCAAGATGAGGGGAATGAACCTGAATTAAAATTAAAAGAGAAGGTCAAGACAGTAATAAGGAATATGGGTATTGATATCGATATTGAAAAGAAGTGGAATATATAAGAAGATTAGGTAGAAAGGAAACTAGTCAAGGTAAAAACAGACCAGCACTGATAGAGTTTGAATCATTAAAAAGGAAAATGGAGGTGATAAAAAACACCAAGAGGTTGAAAGGGACAAAGATATGGATCTCAGAGGATTTCCCAAAATAAGTAAAAAAAAAGAAAAGGTCTATTAGTACATTTAAAAATGCTAGAACGTCAGGTGATACAGTGTACCTGGTTTATGATAAGCTCATCGTTAACGGGGAACTCTGGACTGCTGAGCAATCAGTGGAAGAAGAAATAGAAACTAACAGTATGGAAAATGAAGGTGAAAAGGACAAGAGAACAAGGAAGCCCAAAAGAAAAGACAAAGATCAACAAATGATGAGACAGGAAAAACCCCCAGAAGAAATAGCTAGCAAAGGTGCAATACCAAAAAAATAAACAATGGATGCAAACTATGTTAACCCCACAGAGAGATAGGTTGTTAGATGATGAGGAATCATTAAAAAACGATCTCAGGATGATCACAAGACAAGAAGACATCAACCACAAGGGCAAAAAAACTAACAAAAATACAAAGCCGGACAGAAATACAGATGATGACCTGCAAAGATATAGGAAAACGAAAGAAAAAAAGTGAGGACAATAAGGGAGACTTACAAAAGAAAGAGAATATGGAACATACAAATCAGAAAGTAAGATATAAATTTGCCATGTGGAACATAAAAACATTACTGGAAATTGGAAGAACGGATGTAACAGCACAACAATTAGAAAGACATAAAATCAGTATAGCGGCACTTCAAGAAATTAGATAGGCAGGGTTAGGGGAAATTAGGAAAGGAAAATATAGTATTTACTATAGCGGAGAAGAGAAACAGGGACAGAGGGGAGTAGGTTTTTACGTAACAAATAGCTGGAGAGACAGGGTATTATGGTTTAATCCCATCAGTGGGAGAATAGCAACATTAAAAATTAAGGGAAAACAGGTAGACATTACAATGATAACAGGTTATGCACCAACGGTGACAGGCAACAAAGAAAAAAAAGACATCTTCTACGAACAGTAGAAAGTCTGCCAAATAAAGACATTATAGTTATAATGACAGATTTTAATGCACAAATTGGCAAGGAAGAGTATCTCTATGGAACATGTGGTAAGCACACTGCGCACAAAGATACAAATGACATTGGTCACAGATTATGCCTTTTGTGAATTTATTTGTAGTTGCAACAAAGTTTGCACATCCTAAACACCACAAGGTCACTTGAAAACATCCCAACGGCTAAACTGAAACTCAAATAGACAACATATTAATAACAAAAAACACATAAAAATAGCAAAAAATGCAAGATCTTATCGCGGAGCGAATGCCGATTCAGATCATTATTTAGTATGCATGACAATAGTAGAAGAAAAATGAAGAAATGGAACAGCAAACCTAAGATTAATAAAAATGGACAATAGAGAAACTAAACAACAAAGAAGTCATTAACCACTTCAGCAACACTGTGACATAGAGGCGGGTTAAGATACAGCAAGAGGAAGGCATTAACAGTTACTGGGAAGAGATAAAACAGAATATCCTGAAAGCGGCCACAGAAACAATAAGGTAAGAGAAAAACAGGCGAATGGTATGATACGGAATGTTAAAGGAAGATTGAACAAACAAACAAGGCAAGATTGAGGTGGTTACAAACAATGGCAGAACAAGACAGGAAAAATACAAAGAACAAAAAAATAACGCAAAAAACTTCTTCAAAAGAAAGAAGAATGAATGGCTGAATGGAGCAACAGAACAGGAATAACAACGCAAGAAGATTTTATCAGAATATGGAGAAAATGCATGCAAAACCAGTAATGACAGTAAAAAATTACATAAATATAAACGCACAACTACACCAGCTAATCTGTAAAATATAGGATGAAGAGTATATACCCCAAGAATAGAAAAAAAGGAGTTATAACACCAATATACAAAAAAAGGAGAAGAGAAGTATATAGGCATAACGTTATTGAAGACGGCCTACAAAGTATTTGCATTTACCATCAAAGAAAGGTTATAGCAATACATCGGAAGAGATCTTAGGCGACTATCAACAAGGGTTCCGCCCCGGTAGAAGCACAATTGATGCCATACACATACTAGAGCAATTACTGGAAAGAGCATATGTACATAATTTAGAAATGCACTTACTATTTATTGATTTTAAAAATGTATTCGACTCCGTCTACAGGGAGAAAATAACACAAGTATTAAAAAATTTAAAAATCCCAAATAAACTGAGCAGATTGGCGAAACTGACACTGCAGGGTGCAGAAGCGGTAATAAAAATAAATACAATAATGACAAGAAATATCGCAGTGAATAAAGGGGTTAAACAAGGGGACACACTGTCGCCGCTTCTCTTTAATTTAATAATAGAAAGTGTTATACGAAAAATAGGTATGAAAGAAACAATCATCAATAAAGAAGCACAGATAGTTGCCTACGCAGACGATTTAGTTATCAGCAGAAGTAAAAAAGGACTGATAGAAAGCCTGCAACATCTAGATAGAGAA
>JARFJB010002483.1:1847500-1995000 GCA_036346205.1 Vesta saturnalis | reverse complement strand
GTCTGTTCGTAACAGCATGTGTGGGTGTATGCTTGTATCAGTATGTGCGTGTGCTTATGCGCGTGTGTGCCTGTGTGCGTACATGCGTGTGCGGGTGTGTGTGTATATGTGGATGCGTGTGCGTGTGTGTGCCTGTACGTCTCTGTGCGTGCCTTTGATTGCCTGTGCGTGTCAGTACTTAGCTTTGAGCTTCCATTTTTTTTAAAATATGTTGGCAACGTCACATATGCTGTTCCTGCAGATCACTATGATGAAATCCTTGAAGTCTTCAACAGTTATATCGACCAACTTAAATTTACAATCGAACAAGGAACTAATAACAGTGTTAGCGTTTCTTGACACTTTGTTAATCCGAGATGACTCTAATGTCATTATCCTGGACTAGTTCAGGAAACCGACGAGTTCATGTAAGTACCTCCTATATTATTGAGATCATACATGTAAAATGAGAGTCAATTTAGTTTTGGGTTTAGAAAACAGGATCAGAAAAATATCCCATCCATCATTAAAAAAAACATAGATTTACTTTTTATACTACTCAAAGACAATTCGTATCCTGAACCTGTGTTAAGAAAACTGCTATACTCTTGTAACATTGAAAATCAACACAATGTCAGTCATCATAGTCTTTTTACGTAACAATCAACCATTGGATAACGAACAGGTTGAAACGCAATATCAATCATATATCGGCACAATTTCAAGGAATCTTAGATATAGACTGACATCACACCGCAGTGACACAAGAGCCAGAAAAGATGCTTGTGCTTTATCACAACACGTACATTCCACTGGACATAGTCCTGATTTCGAAGAAGTGCAAGTCTTGACCTCTGAAACGAATTTGTTCAAAAGAAAGTTTTTACAAATCACTCATATATGTTGTACCGATTAAGTAATAAATAAGAGAAATGACACTAAAAATTTAAATATAATTTATTCTAACATACTTTATCTAGATAAACACAGAAATCATAGGATGAACTTTACACTAATTAACCCTTAGTGACAGAAGGGGATTTATTTTGTGCGGATTTTTCCTTTTTTGGTTTACTATAAATAATTCTATTTAGGCGTATCTCATGAACCATACTTAACATAGTTTGTTTTTCATTTAGTTTTAATCTACAGAATGTCTAATATATGAGTGTGTAATGTAAAAATTATCAAGAACCGTCAATGCAATGTCAAGTTATAGCATTTTAAAAATTTTGCTACCCAAATTTTTACAAACGTTTTGATTTTTTTGCATGACTTCATTGATCACCCCGTATATAATAAACCTATGGACCTACGATAAATATACGTCATGCAGCTTAATCCGAAAAAAACTAGCTCTTAAAATTTGCAAGCCGCGTTCAAAAATTTGCATTCCTATTAAAAATATTTAACTTTAAATTTTGCCTAAAAATCACTGTGTAAATTGAGTGGCCAGCAGTTTATATTATATTATATATATATATATATATATATATATATATATATATATATATATATATATATACTATATATAACCAGTAAAATTTAATTCAGAAAGGTACCAATCCAACTTGCCATTCGTTTCACTAATCAAGTAAAATTAGATACCTATGATCTGAACACTCTTATCCATAATGAAAGAAAATGTGTACTTAAAAGCTAACAACTAATAAAATAATATCAAAAATGTACGCTACAGGCTAACACATCACTGGGTGTGTATCTACAAGTTCAGTAATACTTACTCCAAATTTGGTTAAAATATGTGCACAAAATATTAGTTAATGATTTGATCAAGTTATAACGGTTCTAGTAAAATCTTTGTGACAGTTAATTAGATTCGGACATCAGATATTGCAACAAAGGTAAACGGTTCACTAAAAATACTTTGTAATCGGGTTAATTCAAATGCACTTAATCTTTTGTAGAGGCTGCAGGGATTCCTGCTGCCTGTAGCGGATAATGTATAACAGGTTAGGAAGTAAACTCAGCAATACAATGTTTATTAGTACATGCGATAATGCATTAATTTGACCAGGTGACGGATACTTGAGCCTTAGTTAGTACAGCTTAAATTCCATCGCCGTAATCTTCAGTGACAAGGTAACATCAACAATAACGAGACCAAAGTAATTGAAGCACGGCTACCAATCATTTACGAGTAGTCCCAGTTAAGAGCACATCGTAGCAAAACCAAAAGTGAGATGAAAGGTATACTAACGGATATTCAGCGAGTACGTAAAGAAAACGAAGAGAACAAAAAAAGACGGAAGAGCTAGAAATAAGGTGACATATAATGGCAATTTATTCATATAACGTTGTTTTACCTCTGTAGATCGAAGACGAGCCCTATGTGATGATCTAACACGATCTGGTTAAATTATAATTCTTTTAAGAAAACAGCAGTCAACTAACGTACAGTAATCCTGAAGAGAGATTCTAATTACACAGAAGTTGAAGACGCAGTGCGAACTTACTAACCTTTGGTGCAAGTAACATTTTTTCCATCCGCATCAATAGTGATTATATTATTTTACAAAGTAAAGAACTGTTTTCTATGAAAAATTCTCAAATAAAATTGGTGATTACACCGAATAAACAGCAGCAAGAGAAATTTTTCTGAAATGTATTCACATCACACAAAATGGCCGTTTCAGAAACAAGCACACCTTCAGAAAAGGTCTTCAACAAAATTTTCTTACCAAATATCATTGTTGCCAAAATCAAATCTACATGTAAATGTTTCAATAAAGAATTGCAATAATATGTAATTATTTATTGGTACCACCACCTAGTGGCGATTCAGCAAAGTAAAATGTATGAATTTGGAGCTAACCAGAACCAACGTACATCGCATAGATGGCACTAATAGGTTTATTTAAAACTTTTATGAAATAGAAAAGGTAAATACGATAAAAGAAATAATTTAATCACTTCTGATTTATAACGTAAATGGTAAAGGCAGTAAATACAGAAAATTTAGACCATTGTGGTAGATAAATAGGTAACGAGTAAACATTACATAACAATCCTAAACATATAATTCACAGATGCCTGTTTAGCTTTATTTTTCAAACAGTAATCACAGAAAAAAGCGAAAAGATACAACATCGATTTTTGCGCGTTATAAAGTTTCACGCGCAAACGAGCAAAGCAAAGCAGTAGGTATTGACTGGGTGCTTTTACTTAGAAGGAAACAACCAGTGATAAGTTTACGTCACCTAGAAGCTGAAAGCTTTACTCGCAACGAGTTTCTATAAAAGCAACGTTCAAATCTTCTATGATAATTTGCGTGCAGTTTAAATTTCAGCCACACCAAAAATATATTTTGACGAAACTGGAGTTACGACCGTTGATACACCACCAACAATTTTGGGATCTGTTAACAAATCAGTAAATTACTAGCGCTGAAAGAGGAACGTTAGTCCCAATGTGTGGCACAATTTGTACAAATATTCCACCATTTTTTGTGTAAACATTTAATCCCAAAGGCTGAATGATAAGGCCTGTATTTGTGAGGTACATTAGACATATCTTTAAACATGTCAATGGCATGAAAATAATATCCTACTTGCCCTTGACAATCATAAAAGTCGTTATGATATCAACATCATTAAATACAACATAACCTTATTAACGCTGCGTCCCCATTGACACTGCCGTCTCCAGCCACTCGACGTGTGTTATTAAGGGCCCTCCAAGACCTTTTTTAATGAAAGCGTAGATGAATGAATGTTGAGCAATCCAAAGATTTTTGTGACAATTTATGCTATAACAGGACTACCAGAAGATGCTATAACAGGACTAGCGGAGAAGAAGAGAATGATAACAATTTCTTGTACGATATGGACAGTGACGAAATAAAAAAAGGGAATTATATTATAAGCTCGCACCAAAAATATTACGTTGGTCAAGTAGAAAGAATTGAAAAGGATGACTTTCCTATTTCTTTCTTAAACAAGGGACTCAACTGATGTTTTGAATTTCCTGAAGTGAACGACGAAGACACAATAACTTGATTCGATATTATATTAAAGTTACCATCTCCCAATATCTCTGGAGGGACTGAGCGCGCATCCAAAAATTAACATTCGTATATAACTTAAAATACGGTATTCATTAGAATTAAAGTTTTTTTGCAAAGTTGTAGGACGTTATTTGTAGTTTCGTTCATTTTTAAGCATGTTCCACTTTGTACCGGGTGATGATATATTGAGAACACTGATGTACAACGAGACAACAGCCACTAAAACTGTACCCTTATTGGAAATATGTTTTCTTTCTTAACGTATTTCGGATAGTTCCACTTTTTACCGTCACATGCTTATTTCATCTTAAAGAACCCGTACATTGAACATTTCGTGCGGAGAAAAAAATCGGCCCTTTATGGACCTCTCCCCTACTTGTATCAAAAATGTTTGTATGTCACAATGATCATAGGTTTAGAAAATTTATCAATACTTTTGCTTACGTTTAAACTCACGTGTGACTGCTGCATAAATCTCACACTTAGCGTTTGCCTGGTCATTGTTGCATTTCTTTGCAAGTTGTATTTTTTTGCAATAATTTATTAGTCACGTTCCGCCACAAAATAATTTTTATCAATTAAAAACGACATAAGTGAGATCCAACATCCACTAGTTCAACAATGCGTTGTGGCAAAACCCTATTCTACCGACACGTTTGAGTGCGGTTGATACATCACCGATAATAAAATGCGCTCTAGTTTTCCCTTACTCACTTATAACAAACTTTCTTTTTGAAAAGCTTGATTACCAGGTAAAAGTTCAATCATACTTTAAGTTAATCGCAAATATTTTGAGTACTCGCACTTATGATCAACAGAAGAATTTTTGTCTTCATTTCATTACCTGGTTAGTTTTGATTATTCAACATAACAGAGGAACGTGTACTAAAACCTTCACTGCAAAAGCCTTGTTATCTATACAAAGGAAAATTGAACAGACTTATAATAAACATTGTCTGGTAACGTGAAAAATCGTTAGGATTTTTCCCACCTCTCCTCCACGCTAATTATGTTGTTGATACAATTCTCTCAAGATGGCGCCGCTGAACCCAACCTATTTATATTTACGGATGTGACCATAAAACCTTACATCTTGACACTTTTCAAATTTCAACTTTTGCACCTAACTGCTTATTACAGATGGACTGACCTAGTTTAGTCCAGATGTTGATATAGGGCAATACTTTAAGACAGAGTGTTCATTTTTACCTAAAACGTAAATATGATCATTATTTGGCTCTCCTAAGTTGTAGTCGAGTCTTTCAACTTGGAGTACACATTTCAATAACTTGTTGGGACACCAAAACGGAAAGGTACATTATAACAGTAAAACATGCGCCAAAATGAATAATTAGATGAATTTTTATCGACTTTCTGATACCGAAAGCATCTGAAAAGTGCGATGTATTTATTATGCAATGATCTTGCGCAGTCATCCATATTTCGAAACACGTAAGTGTTAACTTGCCCATTAAAAAAAATTTGCTGAGCACATGCTTTTTCTTCCTTGCAACGATGCTCAAGACGACAAATCTTTGGATTTTTTCCTTTTTGGTACACTTATCGTACACATTTTTAACCAATACAAAGAACAAATTTCAAATTCTGGCAGACTGGAATTATCTACACTCGCTGACTGTTCTGCTCTTGCTGTAGTTTCGGTATCAGAGTCGACGCTCTCAGGCCTTTTTCGTAAAAGCTTCAGCTGAGAAGTTCTTACTAGGAGTAATGTTGACTATTTCCTTGCCTTTCTTAACCTCAGAAGTACTATTTTATTATTTGTGCATCCCATTCACTAAGATTATACATTTAACTGGAAGCTTGAGTAAGTCTACGAAGTACCCTTTTCGAATCGTGATGATAAATTACATAGGCTGCATACACTGATTCGATTGCTGCTCTTGTTAAGGGAGTCTAAGGTATTTTGTAGTAGGGGTAGGAATTTGTCCATAGACACTACACCTCTGTGTGAAACTTTTAGTTCTTGAGAATCTGTCTATATTTAATTTTTAATGGCGGCAAAAATACTAATTTAACGTTATTTTCCACGCTCTCTCTGACAATGCAATGCAATGAGTCTAGCAAAATTGTCGCCAGCTTCTTACAGTATGACTCTTAGGAAATAGTCTCGAAATAAGGCACCGTGGAACCAATCGATCTTTGAGTAGTTATAACTGCATTGGACATTAATAAAGCGTTTAGGGTACTTGCAAAATGTTTCGTCCAAGTTCAACTCTCCTTCGAGAGGAATGCCTTCTAGCTGGTTTTTCAAGTGTGGGGAGCGATCTTAGACTACTTCGGCGGTAACAGCCGCCCCTGTCCTATTTGTATTCTCATCCTATTCAAAGGGTTCGTGGAATGACGCTTCAGCAACGATGCCATTCACTGCATTCCTGGCATATTGTGTTTGAAACAACTCTTGTCCCTTGCCCATCTAAAAAGGCCTCGACTTTTCTTTTCATATGTAAAGTTGTCAGACGAAACTCCCACTTGGCCGCAATTAAAATCGACGTCACCATCTTTTTGTTCTGCTGGGTGTCCTGGTTTCTGCACGTTTTTATTTCTCATTTGTTTTAAATTGTTGATTTCAGCTCGCCGTGTTCCTTAGCTCCTTTTTTATTGATAAATTACCACTCGTTGCATAGAGCATGAATTCCCACAATCTTGATTTGGTAAGTACGAGCTTCTAACTTTTCTCGACAAAGTAAAATCTTATACACACGGCAACTTGGGAAGTCTTACAGCTTAGGACACACTTGCATATTATGGTTAGATCCGAAGCAGATCAAAGTGACACAGATGCGACCATTTCAGAGTTATGACCGATCTCGTTTATAGGAGATCGGAGTGGAGTGGAGCCGAAAAACCATTCCTTTCGTCGAGATTTTCATTAGAGTACCTACTATCAAAGCGTACGGTAACCCCCAATTTTAGAAACAATCCTAAAAATAAACTTTTTCACTTCACGGTGGGTAGCTTGTGGGGGGGGGGAGAGGGTGTAATCCATAGTATTCGTTTATTGGACATTAAAGTAATGATTTTGGACTTTTTTTCACAGAAATCTTTGCATACATAACGATTTTGATATGCTCTGGTCAAAATACATGTGATCGTTGAAAATGTATTACATTCACTTAATGGGCATCAGTGCATTACATTTTAAATTGCGCCAAAACGGCGCATTTCTATGTGAAGTCGTTGGCGGGAATATGCATCTGTATGCTTCCTTTCTCATTTATGCGCGAAGTACCCATAAGTATAGCGTGAAAAAATCGATCTCGAGTTTTCAACGGATTTACACGTTTGTAGCGCTCTAAAAACCGTCTAGATCATTTTCGATTTGTGGGTGTGTGCGTGACTGTGAGCGTGTACCTGTAGCCACGCTAATTAAAATATCGGGTGTGGAACACCACACGACCTTCCAACCTATAAAAATGGAAATTAAAAGAAATGAAATAATTTTACTAACATTTTTTAGAATAATTATATCTTTATATACTTTTATAATAAGCTCATCACATAAATATACAACATTTTAAAAGCAAAAACAATAATCTGTCACACATGCGTTTAAAATTTCTGGACAGAGATTAGAAGACATCTAGAGGCTAACTTAAAATTAAAGAAATGAAATAATTTTAATTATAATTTATTTTAATATAACTATGCAACCTCTTTCAGACGTTCGTAACGAAAACTGGCAACGTTGTAAAAACAGAAACTAATCTATGTCAGAATGACGTTTAAAACTTCATTCCAGATAGACATCAATAATACCTATTAACTTAAAAAAAATTCCAAAGCCACCCCTTCTATAAAATATTAATGATTCACTTGAACCATTTTCATTCATATTTAATTATTTTTTAAACTTACCTTGCATTATATTAAGAAACTTTATAAAGAAAAGTTATGTAAAATTAAATTTTCTTTAAAAAATATGTCTACACTTTTTCTAATAAAATTAATCGTTATTCAGATATTGAAAAATTTGAACTAACACTTAAATTGTACCTTAGGAATTTTTTACCGCTAAATTATGCGTCGTATCAAAAGTTGCATAGAACATAATTAATCGATATGTTTAAGGTCTTTATCTAGGTATTTTTATATCTTTGAAATATGAAGCTGTTTTAGAAATATTTGATAAAAACCAAAAACAGACCCAAATAACCCCCGTCACCGCAACTGGTTTCTTCCAAAATCTAATCAGCTCTAAGCCAAATGAAAACAAGCTTAAATACAAAATTTTAAGTATGTAGGTATTTTTGTTCTGGAGTTATCTTGGATACTAATATATATCCAAACACACATCCAGACGTCATCGCCGATCTTGACGAAACCTGGCCAAAAGTTGTAAAATGAGTTAATAAGTGATTTAGCGATAGTGAAAAAAAATTCGATTGCATAACCTTCTATACCTACATATGTATATCGTCGCCTAAACTGCAAAACCTCGTATATGCGGTATGTCAAATTTTTCAGGAGAGGTAAAAACATATTGTAATAAGACTTGATTACATTTTATATGGAGATATGGATTTATTTAAACTAAAAATGCATAATTAGTATTATAACATCGCAAAAACAGAAAAAATAATAAATTCTCACTTGGTAAAATCACATCCGAGTATTTGAACTTAAAATCAATAACAAAAAAAAGTTTACGAGGTTTTGAATTGGGTACAGTGTAGACATTAGTGTGGTAAGTTATCGTAGTAATTCCAGAACTGTTTGTCCAACACCTGCTTTAACTGCTGTAAATGATGGAATTTCTCTACTTTGATTTTTTGTCGAGATTTGTATAATTGGGCGACGGAGTATTCTGCAACTTTGGATCTTTTAGGTAAGTTTTTCCATTCATCTAAGTAACACAGTTTATATTTCATGAAACCTTCTGGCACGTACATAAAGGAATGAACATCTGTTACGTGGGGATCTCCAACAGTGATGCCTGGACGTATACAGTAATAATACTTAACTTTTGAGTAATCGCGAAAACCTGAGTATCTCATGTACTTTACGTTATAGGACATTTTACATCGCAATTCTCTGCAGACAGCGATATAATCCGTGGGCAGATATATGTCCCTATTTTTTAATTTCCTCTCAATCACGCTATATACAGAGTCAACTTCCATTTGGGAATGTCCCTTCTCAAAATATTTTTGCATAATAATAACTTTTTTTCGACTGCAAATTTTAGTAAGGTATTTGATAATGTAGCATTCTTGTTTTGGCATCCGCATCCATCGCTATAAATAATCATAGTTTTGGTGCTGGGTACTCTTAGTAAATGGCTTTCTAAGAAATCCCACAACAATGTAGCGAAATTATTTGCTTCCAGGCTTCGTTGGGATGACAAAGCACCTCTGAATTATGCAATTTATAAATAGTATAGTTATGGACACATAACTTAGTTTTGTAATATATCGCACTAGCTTTTAACATAGGAGCCAACGTCTACCATAAAAACAGCAACCGCGTTAGGATTTGTCTTACAAAGAACTTTGTCTGCTTGTTTTGATATGCGTTCTTGAATTTTGTTGGTTTAATGTTTCTGGTATGTATCTATATTGCCAAGCTCATGTGATATGCAGACGTCGCAATGGTCTTTCGAGGTCTAAATATCTTAATGTTCATTTTGTCATTAAACACTAGTTGTGTCAGAGGAATTTCTTCTTTTCTAACGCAGTAGTTCTTATATTCTCTATATAATACAGCCTTACTCTGAAATGTAGGTTCCAAGTAGAGGCTGGATGTAGATGCTCTTGGAATGTCGATTGCGCCCATTAGTAGCAATATTTTGTTCGGCTTCATTCATGCCAGGTTTCCCACTATATTCTCTCACAGTCCACTCCTTGACACTCAGTGTTGACAAAGACATTTTCTTGCATACTCTAAGCTTCTGAGTGCCCTTTTTCAAGTAATAGACTAAAGTACCAATTCTCCTTGAGTTTTCTTTTCTTCTTTTGCTGGGTACAAAATCAACTAAAGAGCTAATGCAGGTGCGTTTCAAATCCCATGTTAACATATTCCAAAAATTTTCAAATAAAGCTTTTCTATCATATTCGTCAAAAGACATGCAAAAAAACGCCTTGGATTTCTTACAGGTATCGGACGTGCATCTAGGGCCCATCTTACGAGCAGGTCTGTCTTAAAATTCATAGTTTCCAGAGTTATTCTTCTTCAAGCCTTTATAGTCTTTCCCAAGCATTCTTAGCCTCTTGTTTTGATGTCTTTGTTCTCGGGAAATTTTAACTTTTTTTGAGAAACCTTCATTCGGATCGCAATTTTCTTCACTGATCGACTGATTGTAGTCTTCTTCATTTTGTTCCTCATTAGTGTTATCATTCTGCCTTTGCTAGTCTTTTTCTATCCACCTTTGATGACTCTCTGTGTTATTTATTTCGACATCAAAAAATCGTTACTCGTGGGTATTTATGTTTTCGCTATCAACTATTCCAAAGTTGGTATCATCTTCGTCGCGATCAGGAGAAATTTCGTCTTTGTTCTTTTCATCTGCTGTACATTGTGTATTTTCCTGAATTTCCGCAGATGGAATGTTGGTGCAAATCTCTTCGATAATGACGTTCTGCACTAATTGACTAGACAGTAACGGCTTGTCAGCAAACAACACCGGAATACAGTCAATCCATTCAGGTGTCTGCACATCAGCAATTTCTATATTTTCATCTGGTATTGAAAAGTCCCGAGGCATATTGTCGCGCGAAATATCTGACCCTACTTTCTCATTAACAGGTGGTCCTGTCTTTTCTTGTTCCTTTAATGCCATTTGTACAAGAATCTTGCCTCAAGAAAAAGCCATTCTGCAACAAAAAACAACCTGTTGGATTATCGTATTATTATTAGTGCTAGTATGCAATATTTAAAGAAAGAAAATTATGTATTTTATAAACTGATGAGTGCATATTCTAGTGTAAACCCACGTTATTTTTTTATTACGTTACTTATAATACATAATTATTCATATAAGAATCTTTTTCAAGTTTACAATGTACAAAAGCACGTATACGATATATTTCTTACAAAATTCATTTGTTTAAAAACACGTATATGTTGAAACATTTTCACAGGTTGTTTACGAATTCAAATAGGTACCTTCTACTAATGATGTTAATTGCCTAATACTTTATCGTTAAGGTCTGTTATTTGAAATGGCATTGAGTGATTGACTTACCCTGGTATTATTCCCTCTGTTTCACTGAAAAATGTAACACTGAACTCACTCTGATCCTTTCACACTGCCCCATGTGCGTATAAGAGGTTATGTTAACTATGTCTTCTTGTGTTGTATATACGAGGAATGCACAGTGAAATATCTCAAAATGTAGGTGTCTGAGCGTTACAGGGTTTTGCACGCATATGCATTAGACTAATGGCTATCCAACTGACTGAAAATATCATTTTTGACAAAAAATGCATATAAGAGGTTTTGCAGTTTAGGCGACGATATGTAGGGTGGAAGATAAAAACAACATGTAGCCAACTTTCATGAAACTTATATTTAGAGTTACTTTTAAAGTACCTCAATTTTGTCAAATTTTAGTTAGAATCTATTTACAAATAAAGATACTTTATAGAGGTGCTAAATAAGTTAATCCTAAAAAATCAAAAAGTCTTTAAAATAACATGTCTATACCGGAAAACTCACAACCTATACTCTTTTAATAATAATATTTTATTTCACCATTTTATGCTCGTCTACACAGGTCTACATAGTACCTACAGCAGTGGTGTCTTCATAAAGTTATATATAACAGATTACTAAGAGACAGACACTAAAAAAAGTTATTAATAAGAGATAGACACTAAAGAAACGGTTTAAATAACTATAAATACTATCAACAGTAAAGATCACAGAATCATTATCTATAGTTTCAAGAACTTTTCAACATTATAGACACAGTTAAAAGTTAGAAATTCTTTTAAATTTTTCTTAAACTTTACTAGAGGTTCGTTCTTAAAATTATTTGGCATATTATTGTAGATCACACTTTTTATAAGCTCATAACCTACATTTTTTAACATAGATTTTGTTTACAGACCTTAAATTGTATTCATTTACCTATACTACCGGTTAGTTTGAATTTACTTAAATTTTAGATGTTTCTCTTATAAAGTTTTTAATACGAATCTAAATAAGGATTA
Organism: Vesta saturnalis; assembly: GCA_036346205.1. Taxonomy (NCBI): domain Eukaryota; kingdom Metazoa; phylum Arthropoda; class Insecta; order Coleoptera; family Lampyridae; genus Vesta; species Vesta saturnalis. The sequence goes on along the minus strand of JARFJB010002483.1, from coordinate 1,982,822 downwards.
AAATTAACTTAACATATCTTATGTAAGTAGTCATGTTAAAACGGAAACAAGTTAACTCAAAATATAGCCTTTATTTTTATATTTGACATACGAAGTTGAATCGTCCGTATTTGATTATTATAAATTTATATAGAATTAGATATTTTGTATTGAAGTGAATGTCAAACTAAAGATTATATATATTGTATTATATAAAAATAAATTTCACCAGGAAGGATGTATATATTATTTTTTTCAGAGGACAAAAATTTGCATACATGTATTGTATATGTTTAATTGATTACATATGCTTTGTATATTTAATGTAAGGGCAAATATGAACAAGTTTAAAATATCTGTAAAGCACCCTTATTAGTTAATAAACCACGACAGATGCATAAGAAAGTTATGTGCTGGCCACAGAAAAACATTCAGATAAAGAAAAATATTAGTATATTTATTTAATATGAACCAAGTAATACAGAACTAAACAAAAAACTGAATGTTGGTCACATTCGATTGAAGGCTTCTCATACACCTTTAATTGTTGTTCAAACAGCTGATAATGGAGTTAAATGTGTGTAATATTAGAAATTAATGAATAAAATTTGTTAATTTCTGTATTCATTCTGGTTTTTCTCCTAATTTCTTTCTTTAATTTAACAATTAGATAGACCATATACAATCTAATGCGATTGTTAGATTGTGTTGCATTAAACAAAATTGAAAGTTTTTAAGTGAGTATCAAACATGTCAGACGATTACTTCAAATATTATTTGTATCTGTATAAGAAGTGTTTTTATTAGTATCTGTATATTAAACACATATTATTATAAAACAAAGTTTCCTAATTCAGACAATCTATTGATAATTAAAGTACATATTTAATTAATACTTTGATGCTGTGCTACACCATACAATCCCATGATACAGTACAAAAATGGGCTAACTGCAGCCATTATCAATGCAGCCCCTAACCAAGGGCGATATAGAAACCATGCAATAGCAATTACTAACAATGATACAGAAATGGAAAGAGCAAAATTTGTAGAAGATGTTATTTCTTGTGGAAAGATGCTTCGAAGTAATGAAAATCTGCAAACTAAAACATTGTTTAGTTAATTTTCCGATTTAGCTTAAGTAACCCACCAATCACTTTCATTAATCTTCCTAAAAAGACAAATGAGGCATATAATATGATAAGTCCAGTCACTCTGTATTTCCAAGTTTCGTGATAAGCATCTGATTTTTCTTCGTTAAACATTTGTGAAATACTTAATGCTCCCTGACGTAGCAATAGTACCTGATGGTTTTACTAGTCGTGTACGGTACTAGTACCCCATTTTCTTGCTTACCCACTACACTAACCTATCAAAATATTTAATTCGTAAATGCTAGTGATTAATTTTAAACCTTACCACTTCACCCGATACTCCCGAATAATAAAACTGTACACGAATATCCCCAACTTCTGGATTCCAAACATCTATGCAATGATAATATAAACCTAGATGTAGTTTAATATCTTTACGTTCTGGCCTTTCATCACTTGTCACCTCAATATAGTTTGTAAATTTTTCTTTAAGTTCAACTCCGAGCATAAATTGACCTACACGAACTAATGGTGAAATGTGAATGTGACTTTTTAATGGAATTTCACTACAAATAATTTTAACACGAAACAGGTTGTAGCGAATAACTTACATACGTTGGATTTTGATGACCGTGACGTATATAAAATGATCTGCTATCTACTAGTTTATCACGCCATTCTGTTAAATAATAATAATCGGAATTATCGGAATCTTGGGGCATTGATACTTCAGCATAGTCACGTTGGCTATAATTGGTTTATTAGGTGTTGTAAGGTATAATACGAATGTACGTACACACGTTCTTCAACCCATTGGTACATTTGTACTCGGCGTTTCAGTTTTACAGCTTGAATTGATATACCATAGTCAGGTTCTGTTAGTGGTTCTTCAACTAGAAGTGGTCCGCTTATGTGTATTAATCTACCATCATATTCAGGTTTTAAACGGTCATAAGGATTTAATGCAAGGACATTATTAAAGGCTTCGTCTAATGAGTGGGCATGATGTACAGCTCGCCCCTTGTAATAGAAAGAAGAAATAACGTGTGTTAGGGGTTATTCTCCACTAATCTTACCTCATTCCATGTTAACAGCCAGACACCTGCTGCAAAAGCAAAAAATCCCAAAATAGATATTAACCAACTTTTTTTAAATTCATCTATTATTGCTACATCCATATTTTATCCATTTTAAGAAAATGTAATAAGACTGTCATAATTATGACAGTAACACAAATCTGCAACGCCTTTACTTATACCACCCATCATACGCGCCTGCGTTCATTCAGCCTAGTTAGCTCATTATTATTATTTCATTGTTCACTTTTAGTTTTTGTGATTTTGAAAATTAGCAAATAAAGTTGTATTAGTTATGATTAAATAAGTAAGTAAACTTTAGTTTTAATTCACTACTTCCAATTAAATTTAATTAATTAGGTATTATCATTTGACAAAGAGGTGTTATTGATTTTATGTTCAATATGGTCCACTTTCACATTTTTACTAGGTAAACAATTTTACTATACGGGTAAATTATGTTCGTTAATTATTGAACTAATTGTAGAAGTTAACATATAATTATTAACTGCAGTTTGGAAACAGACATTATGTAGGTATATTTTTTGTAGTATTTCTTAGTTTGGTTGTATAGATTTCATTAACCGTAAGCATTTATCAAGATAAATGGGGTCAAATATTGATAGATACCGTAAAATGGTGAGAATGGGAACATCTTGATCTTTGAAGAGCTATCAGAAACAAAACTATTTTTGTTTTTGATGTTCTTTTGCAAGAAAAGTCCGAACTGGGTTAGTACTGTGAACTTTATAAAATTATTCTAATTGTGGCGAATAGGATCACTTGTGGTTTTAAATGTTTGTTCGCATTCTAACTTCAGTTGGACGAATAGGAACACAAGAGAATAATAAAATGCAATTGTTTTTTTAATTCAGGTTTTTTTCGAAACAAAAAAACGTAGCTTTTAAAGGAACATTTTATTTCTGAGGCAATTGTGAACAAACAAAACATTATTTTTATTAACAAAACTAAAAAAAAAACTATTAAAAAATATACCTAATTCGAGTTACGAATTAAAAACTTTCAAAATCTTTAGTATTGATATTTCTAAAACTAAAAAGACCTCTTCTTTCTGTAAAATAAGGCAGCTTCTCGATGACCTGACCAATAGAAAACTCGCTTTCATCTGGTATGGCTGGATAATAACAAAGATGTCCTACTTTTTCTGATACAGTCTCTTCTTAACAATGTGCCTAAATACGATGTATCACTTTTCTGTGTTATTGGACCTATACAGATCCTACTTTTTATCAGGACAGTAGGTCTGTCAACAGGAAACTTTACTAATACCCAATTACCCGCGTTGAAATCTAATAATAAGTCTGTCTGCTCTTCCTTCATGTCAGTTGAACTTTAAGGCACATTATTCTTAGACCTGGTTAGTTTTATCACAATTACTATTTTTAGTATAACTAATAATAGGTTACACATCGTCGCTACAATCGGACTGCATATTAGAATTGCCTCCATTTTCTTTCTCTTCATAATCTTCATCTACTAGATCGAAGTCTTCGTCTGAATAGTTTCGTTGTAGTTATTTTTCTCGAATATACTCAAATCCCTTTCACTTGTTGAATCACCGCACAGTACGCTCTTTCCTGGGGATATTTTTATTTTCTTATTTGGCTAGGCTTTTCAGAGTACCTCATTTCTTTCAATAAAGCAAGAACGGATGTATTGCAAGCTTCTGATTCTCGAGGACCCAGGTTTTCATTAGGTAATTGCTTCAACACTTCCTCTTTGTTTAAAGGGGTTAGCCCAGTTTTTCTAAAACCTGACAAAATGTTTTGTTTCGCGTTCGGCGTAATTCGTTCTATCAATTTTCTCAGTAGTCTAGGAAATACACTCTTAGGTATACCAGCTTCTTTTCTTCCAAGTCCTCTCTTCCATTCCAATAAAATTCGCCTCCACATTCGCTTAACGGGAGCAAAGAAGGCAACATCCAAGGTCTGCGTTAAGTGCGTAGAGTTAGGTGGTAAAAACACCATGTGAACATTATATTGTTGCAGTTCTTTTATCACTTTCATCGAAATGTGTGAAGCTAAGTTATCCCCTATAAGAACCTTTCGGCCCTCCAATCTTCTAAAATAAGGTTTCACTGTAGTATTAATCCAAAACAACCATGTCAAACCATCCTGACGGCGTTCGATTATATCTGGTGTTGTTAGGGCCTCCCTCAGTCCACAAATCATACAAATTTTCAGATTTATAGACTACATAAGGCGGTAATAGTACCCCATCTCCTGTAGCAGCGAACAATAAGAATGCAGCCGACTTGATCGTATTCACAACACGTTCAGGATGTTTACAACCCCTTCTTACTATAACTTTTTTCTTACCAACGTCGTTCATTAAATTTGTCTCATCATAGTTTATGAGTCGGTGGTTTATCGCTTAACGTCTCAGAAAGGTTATTAAAGTTTTCATCCATAATGTCTCTACTAATATCTGCTCGATAACATTTGATGTTCTGGTATATGTCTGTTGAGGAAACCATAAATAAATTCTTATCGTGGTAGATTACTTCTGAAACGGGAGACGGTGTTGCCAATGGTGTCCAGGTAGTTTTTGACTATAAGCTGGAAATCGTAGGTGTCAATGGGGTAACCTCAAGCAGCGTATATATTAATGTTTTCTATTAAAAGAGTTTCCTCTTCTTTTGTTAAAATGGTTTGCCTACCATGTCCTTTGACATGCACCTTTTTATGCCGCACCAACACTGTCTTTGGAATACCGAATCTACGAGCTGCTTCTCTGTATGATATCCGTTTTGTTGTTATGGTTTCAACAGCTAGTCTAATGTTCTCTGGATCATGATGCGTGTATCTCATTTTTGTAGTAGAAATGTAGATTCTCGGCATTTTTTATCGTTCCTATTCACCCCAATGTTGTGTTCCTATTCACTTGTCGGTAACCTAAAACGTGTATTGATTCAATAAAAGTTTAGTTTTTTTGTTATAGTTATTTGAGTAATAAAATTATCAGGGCTTTCTAAGAATACCCTATTATTATAAACATGCGTAATGAGTAATATCTAATTACGTTGTTTTGCTTCTACACGTAAAGTTTTTTCAACTGACAAATCTGTTGAATTTATAACTCGTACTGAGAAGTTATGTAGTGAATATCCAATTTTACACTTTGTTGAACATCTTGCGTCATCTTGTAGCCAGATGCATAAAGAGTAATTTGCTGGATTGCAAGCCTATAGTAATTTTCACGAGTAGAGTAGTTACGTCACTAATATTAATACTGTCAGAGGACGCCGATGTTGTCAGATTGTGAAAAATAACAGTTTGACAACTGTCAAATCTCAGCTTCAGGGGTTATGTTTATTTTATCACAATAACAAATATGTTATAATAAATATGGTATTGTTTATAATATGAAATAATATACTATTACTTATAATGAAAATCAAAAATTACAATTAATGTCTATTTATTTTACTTTTGTCTTTTTATCTTTATACGGGTAATATCGTTATTTACATACAAAATGCTTAAAATGTTTGTACTCACTATACAAATTTGTTTATGTCATCATAAAAACTACAAATTTACTAGGACTTTTCACGATGAGCGTTAATTAGACGTTTCTGGCAAACCAGACAACGGATCAATCTGAAAATTTCACAATATGCATAAATTAATATGATTTATACGCCTAAAATATTTTAGATGATGCGGCGTTGCCGCTTCTACTATAAAGTAGCGAATACTTTGATTTTTCAAATGGAACACCCTATATATAATATCATATTATGATTTGCTATTACTTTGTCAACAACTTCATGTACTATTTCCCTATACCTATCTATTACCGTTTAAGAGATAAAAATTAATTTCGATTTGTTTTTACAAAACATGTACTTTTATAAACGCTGATAATCTTGAACTCTCTGGTACTAAGACGATCAAATTCGAAATAGAGTGGAGTGATACCATGAGGATCTTCTTTTCGAGTCATATTTTTATTTGCCTCATACAGGGTCTTTAAAAAATGCAGATACTTTGTTCACATGAAAAAAGGAGTGGAAGTCAATTTTTTTAAATGGAACACCCTGTATATTTACACATTTTTGAGCTCTACATCCAAGTTTAGATTGACTTTAATCAGATAATGCTATTTCGATTTCGAACCGTTTTCGAGATAAACTGTTTCAAACAGAAACTGACGTGGTTTCCTTGTATTCATCACTTATTTTTGAGATTTAACATCTATTTTATACTACGTAATACATTTTCTTTCCGATTTAGTTTTTCAACAGACAATTCGAAATTGATATGTACCTTAGAAAAAGTTACAATTTGTATGCATTGAGGTATTGAATGCCTCTACCGTACAACATTGCAAATTAATATTTTTTAATGGTGTGCTTTGGAAAATAAATGATCCAATTTTGAAACGTCAAATCGTTGGTGGTTTTGACTGATTGTGATACTAATTATAATAGAAAAATGTCAAGATTAGGTTACAGTAATGAAGATTTCTTAAATTTATTAATTATTCATGGTGAGTGCAATAGAATTGCAAGTAGAACATACCGAGTATTTCATGAAAGATATCCACAACTTCCGAAGCCGAATAATAATGTGATAAATCGACTACCACAAACCTGTAGCTTGAATGGAACCTTTCGTCCAAAAATCATTCGTAGAAAGTATGTAGTGGATGATGATGACAATGGCATAACAGTTTTGGGATTTTTTAATGCATTTCCAAATGCTTCTCTACACGAGGCTGGTATACCCTACGTGACAATTTATCGCATTCTTAATAAGCACAAATGGCATCCCTATAAATTCTACTGTGTCCAACATTTGAAAGAGACTGATTGGCCTCGTAGAGTGGAATTCTTTGAATGGTTACTTGTCAAGATTCAAGAGGATGAACATTTCCTTGACAATGTCATATGGACAGATGAGGCCAAGTTTACAAAAAAATGGAACTTTCAACAGACACAACAGTCATTATTGGGCGCCAGAAAATCCTCATGTCGTTCGCCAAAGGGGTTTTCAAGAAAGATGGCAATTTAATGTATTTTGTGCCATAAATAATGAGTCAATTTTTTATATCGAGTTTTACGATGATAGTTTGAATGCAACAAAATATGAAGATTTACTGAGAAATGAAATTCAAATTATTTTACATAATAGGCCAGGAAGAGAACGTGTATTGTACCAAATGGATGGTGCTTCTCCCCATAATTCTCGTTCAGTAACTGAAATCTTCGAAGACAGATGGATTGGTAATAATGGACCTTTTCATTGGCCTCCTAGAACACCAGATAACAATCCAATAGATTATTTTGTGTGGGGTTTCATTAAAAATATGGTTTACTCCAACCCAGTAACAATGGAAGATATGAAACCGAGAGTTAGAACTGCTTTCAATAGTTTAACTCTAGACTTACTCAGAAGCGCTACACATGCAAATCTTTTGAAGAGATTACGTATTTGTTTAAGTAGAGGTGGAGATGTGTTCGAACATATTCTGAAATACTCTGATAATTGAATTAATTTGCTAATTCATGAAATTATTTTCAGTTCGTGTGTCAGCGTTAATAAAACTATTGTTTGAAGAGAAGTTTCATTTGATGGTTGAAGAGTATTTTAATAATTATTTATTCATAGTATTATCTGTGACTGATGAAGGAACATCGAACGGAATCTGTTAAATCTAAAAAATAAGTGATGAATACAAGGAAACCACGTCAGTTTCTGTTTGAAACAGTTCATCTCGAAATCGGTTCGAAATCGAAATAAAATCTGATTAAAGTCAATCTAAAATTGGATGTAGAGCTCAAAAATGTGTAAATATACAGGGTGTTCCATTTGAAAAACTTTACTTCCACTCCTTTTTTCATGTGAACAAAGTACCTGAATCTTTAAAGACCCTGTATGAGACAAATGAAAATATAATATAGTGAAGATCCTCATGGTATCATTCCACTCCATTTCGAATTTGATCGTCTTAGTACCAGAGAGTTCAAGATTATCAGCGTTTATAAAAGTACGTTTTGTAAAAAAAAATCGAAATTAATTTATATCTCTTAAACGGTAATAGATAGGTCTAGGGAAATAGTAGATGAAGTTGTTGAAAAAGTAATAGGAAATCATAATATGATATTATATACAGGGTGTTCTATTTGAAAAATCAAAGTAGTCGCTACTTTATAGTAGAAGCGGCAACGCCGTAACATCTAAAATATTTTAGGCGTGTAGATCATATTAATATATACATACTGTCAAATTTTCAAGTTGATACGTTGTCTGGTTTGCCAGAAACGTCTAATTAACGCTCATCGTGAAAAGCCCTGTATACAACGTGTCCCAGATAACATTTCCAGCATGGGGATCTCGCATATTATAAAATGTACGGATTAGGTTAAATTAGATGAATTACTCTTAAGGATTAGTGAAATTATAGGACACCCTCCAATTTCCAAATTTCCATGTATTTTAAGACTTATGGCAAGAAAAAGAAAAATGTCAAATTTCTTTTTCTTGTAATATCTTTTTGTTATATTAGACATACAAATTTTATTTGCACTTTCTTAAGATATTTTTATGCAGAATTTAAATATCAATTTGGATTTTTATTTGCACTTTCTATTTTTAGTTTCAACCCCTAAATTAAATTTTTCTTATGGAACGACAAGTCGGCTTTGAAATAATGGATCGTGTTTTTTTATCCTCTTTACAATGATATAGCACATGTACTATCTATTTTTAAAAACAACAAAGAAAATTTAAAAATATGTATTTTATTAAAGACTCTAACAATAAGTAGGCCGTGAAACATGAGAAAACGACAAATAATAGATAACAAGAAGAGTTAAGCAGGTAATAGTATTGGAGATAATTATCCAATTATAAAAGATGTTCAAACAATTGACCATTCCGTTCTAAACACAATTGTGCCCTGCGTAGTGTCGACGTAATTGCTCTGCGTAGTTTTTGGCGTTTAATGCTACCAAATGCTGCAAGAACAGCTTCACGAAGATCTTCGGCATTCTCAAATGTTTGCACGCACACTCGATTTTTTTACGTAGCCCCAAAGGAAAAATTCCAAGGGCGTTAAGTCTGGAGATTTGGGTGGCCATAAAATCGGCCCTCGATTACCAATCCATGAATTTGGAAACCGATTATTAAGATATTCGCTGATGATGTTTGAATTGTGGGGTGGGGCGCCATCTTGTTGGAAGCAGATATTAATATTCTCAATCAGTGGTAAATCATCAAGTTTATTTTCTAAATCAGTTTGTAGTAAATTCAAATACCTTTCACTATTTAATGTTTCGTTAAAAAATATGGGCTCAATAAGTTTAGCTCCTAAAATACCACACCAGACGTTAAAACCAAATCTCACTTGATGCCGACTTTCCTTAACAACGTGAGGATTTTCACGGTCCCAAAAGTGAACATTGTGCCGATTGAAAAGCCCATTATTTGTAAATCTGCTTTCGTCAGACCACAAAATCGTAGCTGGAAAATTATCGTTATTCTCACATTGATTAACATACCATTGGCAAAATTGTACTCTTCTCCCCTGATCTCCATCTCTAAGTCCCTGCAGAATGGTGTACTTATACGGATGATACCTGTGACGTTTTAAAATTCTTTTTGATGTAGTTTTCGAAATACCAGTGTTATGTTCAATTTCTCTAACAGATGTTGAAGGATTTTCAATAACTGATTGTAATATATTTAGTTCTGCATCTTCATTCCGTAATTTCGGATTTCTAGTAGGTTTTGAAAATAAACCATATTCTTTTAAATTAATTACCAAATTTCTGTACGTACGAGCACTGGGCTGCCTTCTTTCAGGATACAGCCTCAAGTACATCCGTTCAGCTTCTAAACTATTTTATGAGACAAGATGTAACAACTCAACATATCAAACTTTTCAGTATTAGTAAATAAAGCCATGTTTGACACAAAATATTCTGGAACGAATAATTTTAAGTGACATTAAATTCGATTGTGTTTTATGTTTCACGGCCTGCTTATTGTTAGAGTCTTTAATAAAATACATTTTTTAAATTTTCTTTGTTGTTTTTAAAAATAGATAGTACATTGTAAAGAGGATAAAAAACACGATCAATTATTTCAAAGCCGACTTGTCGTTCCATAAGAAAAATTTAATTTAGGGTTGAAACTAAAAATAGAAAGTGCAAATAAAATCCAAATTGATATTTAAATTCTGCATAAAAATATCTTAAGAAAGCGCAAATAAAATTTATATGTCTAATATAACAAAAGATATTACAAGAAAAGAAATTTGACATTTTCTTTTTCTTGCCATAAGTCTTAAAATACATGGAAATTTGGAAATTGGAGAGTGTCCTATAATTTCACTAATCCTTAGGAGTAATTCATCTAATTTAACCAAATCTGTATCGTTTATAGTAAGCGAGATCCCCATGCTGGAAATGTTATCTGGGACACGTTGTATATCTCAAATCCTTAATAAAATCCCAAAATATATTTAAGTTAACTCAAAACAGTAATAACCACCGCGCCAAAATTTTTATTGAAATCCGTGTAAATGCATTGCAAAATCACTTTCAGAATGATCATTATTACATAAACTCTTTTTTTGATAATTAATATTATTAAATAATCCATAATTAAATCAAGGGTCATCAATTCTGCCAAAGTAAGCTTATTTATACTGCCGTCCTAAAATCAAACGCTGTATCCACCGACGGCATCAATAGCCTTTCTTACAGTATACTACATAATATATGAAAAAGGTGCTTTAGCATGTAAAATGATAAGGAAAATCGATTAAACAAGATGTTCTATGTTTTTTTAATAAGTTAATAGAAAAAAGTCAGATGTCCCTTGATGCTAAATCATAATGCTATAATCCGTTATATTGGTATCCAACGTATGTATATAGGTACATTAGGAATCATTCGTTATAATTAACAAAAATTGCCGTAATTGACCTTAATTTATTTTTAATAAAACTAAAAACGATTATAAACAAATTTGAACATTTTATTTAAAAAAATATATTTATTAAAAAAACGTTCAAAAATTTTTTGTAAAATTGGGTTATTCATCAAATTTGTGGTTATTTCATGGTTAACAGTTCCCTTGTTACATTGAAAGAGTTAAAACTAATAAGTAGTTGAGTAAAATATTGCTTTACTTACGTACGTTTCGGGAATTTTATTTGCAAATATTATTCCCTTCTTCAGAAATTTCGCAATTATAGAAAAAAAAAATTTTTTTTGGCTTAATTATAATAACATTGGTTTTTCTAAAAATAATATTATACTTAGTTATATTATTCTAACAAGTAACCTACAGCTGACCTTAACAACATTATGTCTTATTAGTAAAATTTAAAAGGATTAATATGGGAAAGTCATAACTAAGAAGTACTTTTCATTAACATTTAACGGAAAAAGAAAAACGAGAAGTTTTAAGTCTCTCAATGTCGCAACCCTACAAAGTAAAAATTAAAGAATTTTTAATATATTTTCAAATTTATAAAATTTAATATTACTGTAAACATTGAATCCCCATATTAGTGTATAAGAAACAATTAATTAAACAATTTAATTTGACATATAATTTTTTTTTAAATAATGATTGTCAAATACCAAAGTGAAAATTCTTTAACCGGAAAAAATACCAACTTAACTTGAGAAACCAGTAACCAACTTAACAACGTGTTTATACTGTACTATGAACAAATTTTATTTTTTTTACAAATTAATAAGTTTTAATTAGATTAAGATAAATGTTAATTTCCGTTTTGTGATTAATGGTGTTATATTTCTGGATATAAAACATTTCCATAAATAATCTTTTATGAAAATTGTTTTCGTGTGCTAAAATTTTTATTATTAAAATCGAAAGTATGACTCAATTCAAGATAATGGTTACAGAGGGCAGAGTCATTACGTTTAGTTTTTATGGAATAAATGTGTTGTGCCATACGTTTTTTAATAAATTATGACGTTTGTCCGACGTAAGACTTCGTACAATTATTGCAGTCGATTTTATATATTAGATTTGACTTATCATCAAATGGTATATTAGGTTTAAGTTTGGCATGGAAACTATTGATCGTGTTGAAGTTTTTAAACGTTATATGCTTTTTTTGCTGTGTTTTGTCGAGGATAATTTTTTAATTTTTGTGGTAACATTTGGCATATATGGTAGTACAAAATATTTTTTTGGATCATTTTTATCTTTATTTTTATATTTATGTCTATTATGAATTCAGGTTATTCGTTTTTTTATATGTTTGTTTATAAACTGTAAAGGAAAATCATTTTTGACTAAAGCATTCCTGACTTTATTGATATTATGTGGTCTAAATTGCGGATGCGATAGGATAACAGCACGGTCAACTAAAGCATGTATAATATTGATTTTAAATTTAATGTAATTTAAAGAGTTGAAATTAAGGTACAGAGTGATCAATCTCAACTGTATACCACGTGATCAAAATATTTAAGTTGGTACCACTGATAGGTTGGTAAGAAGCTGTATTGCTCTAGCTACTCTAGAGCATGGTTCGAGTAAAAACTACGATCAGTTTCAAATCTGTATGAAGGTCATTAACTTATACATGTTATAAAATATTATCTTAATTTAAATAATGACTATTTTGTATTTGATTAGACTGCATCCCTATAAAATACAACAAAATAAATAAAATATTATTTAATGATTGATTACATCATTACAAAATAATGAATCTTAAGTATTTAAATGTTATAATTTCATTATAATTAAATAAAATTTACAGTACAGGTTTGAAAACAGCATGACGATTAAATTCGATATCACAATTTGAAATTCAGAATATATAATTTGTCTTGATATAGACAGTTTGTAAATAACTCAAGAAAATACAAAAGTGAAAACGAAGGTATAATATGACATAAACTACATAAACTAAAACGACTAAACCACACTAAAAATCCAAAGCAGCCAACTGCAAAACACAACAATATTAACAACTAGGGATTTTTGTCATACCACTACAGTACACTTGAGATTGATCACGTTGTATCTTTCCGACCATAAACTTTTAGTATACCAATTGGTGATAGGTTTGTTACCCTCATTGATTAACGTGATGTCCAAAAAATTAAGTTACTTTCGGTTTCAATAGTAAATTGTATTCTTGGATGAAAATTGTTAAAATGTGTAACTAGTAAATCTGTAAATCTAGGATCCATTAAAATAACGCAATCATCGACATAAAAATTGATTTTATCATTCCAAAAATGATTGTTAAGAATTTTGTTTTCAATATGTTCCATAATTAAATTAGCTATCACTGATGAAAGGGGACTACCCATAGCAGTAGGAAGGGTAATTGTACGCATTAACGTTTGAAGTTGATTATCTCGGCCAATTTCTTACTTAGCATATTCGGCTTTTGGTATTGTATATACTATAGTATTCTTTTAAACATACTTAAGATAGAAAGTATTTTGATCCGTCGAGGCTTTGCGTATAGTTACCCCATATAGGGGCAATTGCAATGCTGTAATTAGACTTATGGGAAATAAACACTACATACGTTAGTATTTTATTACATAAGAATAGATGCAGTTAGAAAAACTAAAAATTCATAATTATTTGAAACAAAATCACATACATAGTTCTTGGTATTCCAACCACTGCATAACGCATGTGCCCATCCGGAACACAAGGTACACTATACCAATTCTCACTTTTAATTGGTCCATCTCGCAAATTAAACATAATTCTTTATCGGTATCTGATAAATCATCCAATTGTCATCATCGCATACAGTGTTTGGATCAATGTTTTCATCGTCCGACTCGTCGCTGCTCTCACAACTTCTTTTCAGTGTAGTTTGCCTATCATTGGTTTTTCGACTTCTTTATGTATTTTAGTTTTTTATTCTTTTTTCTTCCACTAGCATCAGTTCTTTGTTTGGCGTCTGGGTCCAGATTTTTGACTTCTGTTTAGGTCTAGTCGTTCTTTTGGTTTTACTCCACTTGGGCATAACAGAACATCAACTGGTATGTGCTGCAAATGCTCCCTATTTCTTCTTCTACAGTTTCTGCTCCATTTCGTTAGTGGAATTAGTATGTCTAATTCGACAGCAGTAAAATTAGCTGGTGCAAAATCCTCAGCTGAGAATTTGTCTGGCTGATATGGGTAAATTCTGCTGCATTAAAACCCGAAATAGCTTTATCCATGTTAGCTACTCTAGTATAAGCGTTTGCAAAAATTTGCAAGGTCGTAAGTTGTTATTCGTTCATGATGTCTTAAATAAAGGTCACTCTATTATATGCCGACTTCAAAGGTCCAAAAATGTTAAATCGAGTGGTTGTATGGACGTGTGAGGCGTACTGTTAGCAAAACTATGCCAGTATTTTGCAAAATTATATATCTTTAAACTAATATGGCTTACATGATTGTCTAAGATAATCAGGACAGGTTCATCTGCAGTGGGTTTAACACTTTTGGAAAAATGCAAGCCAATCAAAAATAAATTTTCGTTACTCCAACCTGAAGGTGAATGTGTAAATGGCTCCAGGGGCCATTCTTGTCTACTGACCCATTCTCTTTCGTGGAAATATAAACATTAGCGCAATGTACTTGCCACTTGCGTCATAACAAATTATTGTGACGTTTTTCCCTCTCTCCTGAAATTTTAGCGCCAAGTTGTTTAATTCCTTTGGGACTCAATATATTGGCAGGCTTGTACAGTCGTGATGCGCTCTCATCTACATTGTATACATTGTCTGCTGTGAATTTGTACTTTTCGAAAAGATTACCGAGATTTTCAATTTCATTGAAAGCTTTATTCTATTAATACTAGTGCCTTCCGGTTTCTTAGGATACATTTCTGTGCCGTTTAAGAAACCCATAATAGAATCTTTTCGGCCATTTGGTATTTTTATTAAAATTATTTTTAACTTTGTTGGCTTCCGCGTAACTATAAACTAATTTTCGAAACTGAAGTGGTGTTAAACCATGAAACATTTTGGACATATTTATTCGTTAACTCTATTTCTTGAGCTTCGGTAAAAATAGGAAATCTGCCTAAATGTGGTTCTTTAATGGCATTATTATTAATTGTTTGAAGCTAATTTTTTTCGTATAGTACATTCCGGAATACCATATTCTTTACCTGCTGAATTGACATACCGTCTACAGACGCAATAGCTGCTTTCATTTGTTCAGCAGTCCAATTACCTTTATTCTTTTTCTTTTTATACGTTCGTGGCATCTGAAATAGATACGGTTTATTGGAGATACCTGTTTTACTTAGGCAAATAATTTTTGGAAGTATACGCGCGTACATTTACCTTCGATTTTGCGTACAGTTGCCCCAACGTTTAACATCAACAATCACAATTGAAAAAAAAGTTGCAGTGATCTTTTTCAAAAATTTATAATTGGTAACGACCACTAATACCATTAGCATATAATACATGCAGTATTCATTAAATATATTTAATAAATAAAGTACTTACAGCAACATTGATAAAATTGCCTGCGTACACTTACCCTGTGCGTACAGTTACCCTACCTTCCCTACCAAAAGCTTGTTTGTAAAAGTAATTTTTATATTCAAAATCAGTTGAATTGAGAATTAACTCTGCAGCTTCAATAAAGTTTACTTCTGATAATTTTGTAAATTTAGAGATCTTATCCCATTTGTCTTTTATACAATTGATAGCTAAATCAGAAGGAATATTTGTAAATAAAGATTGGACGTCTAAACTAATAAGTTTGTAATTTTTTGGTACAAAATGATTTTTAGCAAACTTATGAAAGGCCCACGAATCCTTGGTATGAAAAGGTGATATACCATCAACATTATATAATATTTTAGATAGGAATTTTGAAAGTTTGTAAGTTGGTGCCTGAATATTGTTGATGATAGGTCTTAGTGGAATGTTAGTCTTATGCAATTTAGGTAGTCCATAAATTTTGGGTGGTACCGAGTTATTACTTTTTAAATTTTTGTATGTATATTCGTCAATTTGGTTTTCCTTTTTACATTTTTGGATAATATTATTAATATTTTTTTCAATTTTACAAGTAGGATCAGAATCTAATTTAGAGTCAGTAGTTGTATCATTAAGTAAATGTAGCATTTTTTCTTCATATATACTGGTAGAAAGAATAACAGTTTTATTTGCTTTATCACATTTAGTGATAATTATTTCTGGATTACTTTTGATGAATTTTTTGGTATCATTGATGCAGTTTGTAATGGGGTTATTTGAAACAGTTTTATTTTTATTTGTATTGATATGGTTAGTGATTAAATGTGCAGTTTGACTACGGATTTCCTTTTTTGTGTTATGATTTAAATCGCTAATAACATATTTGGTATCAGCCAAAATTTGAGGAACTGGCATCTTATTGTTAACTAAGGTAATTTTAGGGACCTATTGTAAAATAAAATGGACATTTTTTGGAATTTGTACATTACTTAAGTTTTCTATCCAATTAGGATTAAGTTTTGGATTAATTTTAGGTTTAACGACAGTGTTTTTTTGGATTAGTTTATTTAGCTTGTTTTTTTTCTTGATTTTGTTAAAAAGTGTTTCTTTTTTGTTCTGGAGAAGTTGGAAAAAATTTGTGTTAGTTTCTTGGTTATAGTGGTTCCAGATATAGATCTTGTTAATTATAAGTTCTTTCCAGAGTTTTCTTTCTGCTACATGTGTGTCTTGAATGATAAAATTTAATATTTGTTGATGGTATTTTGAAAAAAAAACATTATTAATTTGTGTATTATGACGTTCATCGTTGTTTTCCAGATGGATTTTAATCTTGAACTTGATGAAAGGTGTTGTGACATTATTTTTTCGGCAATTTAATAAGAATAACTTTTTGTTTTTAAGTTTAACTAAGTTGTAGGTTTGTTTTTGTAGCTTAGTAAAGTTTGAAAAAAAATATACAAAACTTAAACATACTCTTTCATTTTGTAAAAGAAATAAATAACTAAACTATTTACTATACATGTTCAATTCAGTGCAATAATCATTTGTCTTCACAGTCTGGCAAGTGTTTCCAGAAAGTTTTGTGTTTTCAGGAAGAAGAAGATTTCAAGAGATTTAAGCAGCGCTTCTTTCTTCGGTTTCGGGAATCCTCGGGGTTCGGTTGGACTTACAACATCGGCTGATAAAATTCCTGTTTTTTTGCAGCTTTCTTACAGAGAAATTTCAGCTTTTTATATTCCTCGCTAAATGTTTTGTAGTGTAGTACAAACTGGTCACGGCTAATTTTAATCTGGACAATGCCGGAGATAAGCGGTCTAGTTGCATTTTTATTTAAAGTAACTTCAGCTTTTAAGTTTTCTTTTCCTCTGAAAGAATCTATGAAAATCCATTTGTTTCACCTAAACTTTTCCTCTTTCGCTTGTTGCACAGCATCAACAAAGTGGTTGAAGACATATCTCGCTCTGTTTTTTAAGAGATAGTTCCACCTGATGGTGGAAGCTATCTGACGACATAAACGTATGTCTGGGTTAAAAATAATTCAGGAATATATCAGTGGCAGATATTTCAGTAGAATGAATCATCCTCACTATAAATGTTAAAAGACACCAGTTCTTATTCTTGCTAGAACAGTTGTCTAACCATATAATTATTTGTTGGGCATTTCTATGTTTCTTGACAAATGAATACAAACAACTGATGATATCCTCTTTGCCTTTGCCTGAAACACTTTCGTGCCACAAAACAGCTTATGGCTTTAGCTTTTGAACCCACTGGTATAAAGCTTTCGTTATAAGCTATAAGCATTGTAATGAAAATTACTTTCTTAAAACCCTCGGAAACATAATAATTAGTGCAAATCTGCACAAACACAGATAATTCCGTCTACAAAATGTGTCCCAGATTGTGTCTGATATAGTTCTTTAGCTACAGTGGCCCGAATCTTGTGACTGGTCGAAGTAGAACATTTTGTGCAGTAGTCTTGAATATTTTCTTCATTATGCTCATGTAATTTGAACTCTTCGCGTTCGGATTCTTCGTGCCCTATTAGTGCAAATGAAGTATTTTTGGCCCTTACACGTAAGCGATATGATTCGATATTCGATACCTTAGAAGTAGTGTTTTTGTATTTAAAATCCTCGAAGATAGTGGCAACTGAAATGTCGCTTAGTAAATATCACCGGTTTGATGCATGTGCACGTCTAAAAATCAAGTGTGTGTAATAATCAAAGTGATACGGAAGTCACAAACTTACCGGCAGTGAGATATTGATGGATGAAACGTCTCAATATGTTCATCTAAACCAGAATAATTTATTATCTTTTTAGCTGAATCACAATGTCGATTTTTGGGGGGCGATTCATCTGGTGCCGCGGTGTTTTTGAAAAGGTGACATGTAAAACCATATCATTTGATATTTTGTACCCTAAGTGGTTAAAAGCAAACATTTTCAACAATTGAACAACTTCATCTTTGTGAATTAGTTAAAGTTGTCAGGTTGCGTTGACGCACCCTGTATGTAGGATGTTATAATGACGTGTATGACCTGTTTTGAGTGCGAGTGTATTGAGTTTGAACAAAAAAAAAATTTTTTTTTTTGTGTATGCATAATGTATGTGGGTGTATGATACGCCACTGGATATTTAGGAGAAATATAATTCAGTATGTAGATACGTGTATTTGAATGTTATAGAGACATTGGTGTTGGAATAATTAGATTCTGATGAATGTAAATGTGAAGAGAAATTTGTCGATGGGACGATAATGTTTGCCACTGTATTGCTACTGTTTTGCTACCGTAAGAAATGGAATGTTGTTGGATAAATGAGTAATCTTTGCCAGAAGATGCGAAGTATAAGTGTAGAATGTTTTAGAAAATATGTAGAGAAAGATTTGGTATGTTTAAGTGTTAATTTCAGAAAGTTTTCGTAATGTTGTGCAATTTGTTTTGAGAATACGTGTATGTATATGGGATTTGAGACCTTAGACGGTACTTATTTTTGCAAATGTTGCGGAAGCAGATCGAGCGCAGGTTGGAGATAAATGTTGAAAGTTGCGTAATGGTCCAGAGTGGCTACTGAATGAATGTAACGACGAAAAAGGATTTCCTCATGAAGTAATTGAAAAATTTGTAAGTAAGAACAAATATGGCGATGTATTGTAGTTATGAGCGTGGTTGTACAGATGGTAGTAACAGTTGGAACTATGAAATTTTGAGTGAATACTATTGGAGAATATAGCGCGGAAGGAAGACACGTTTAAAGATGGATGACTGAAGTTATAAATAGGAAAGTCAGGGATTGACGGCAGCTTTTTCGTTTTTGGCTGTTGCTTGTGGTGAATGTTGGGGAGACGCGCGCGCGAGGTGTAGTGTAACTTAGAATGGGTTAAGTTGGAGTTATAGTTGTGAATAATATTGAAGGCAGTCATTGTGAAACAACTGCGTAACCCGAAAGGGGATGAATCGTATAAGACATTCATAAATAGAACAATTAATTAAATTGAGATTGAAGATAAAATTAGTTTGTTTATTTTCAAGAAAGTAAAAAGTGGATAAGCAGATTTATAAAAAAAGTTAACAGTATTACGTTAGTGTTAATTGCAGCGCGTGTTCTTGTACCGATATTTAGTTAAAATTATTTATGGGACCACCTTTAAGTAAACGAAATTTCCGTAATAAATTAAGCCAATGTTAAGTTAATTTTATGTGACATTAAAAGTTTATTTGTGTAAGGAAGGACTAAACTTTCCTAAAGGTTGCTAGAAATTTTAAGAGGCAACCAAACTTGTACAGATTATTACGTGTTATTGGACTATTTGTGAGTACAGAAAGGAATAAGTGTTTGTGAAATTGTGAAGCACTGGTTATGTGGATTCATGCAATTTAAGGATTACAAATGGACTACAAAAAAATTGATTTACGGGAAGAAAGAAGAAAGAAAAGCGTAGGATAAATGGACAATTTTAAGTAAGGAATATATTTAAGTACTTTGAAAATTTAGTAAAGCACGATTATCTCTTTGTTTAGTTCATTTGTGTAATGTTGAGTAAATATTAATTAGTTTAGAAGCGAAAAGATAATCGTTCTCGAGTTATGTGGTTTTGATTGGTTGTTTTAGTATTAAGAATTTTGCAGAAATTGGTAGTGACGTGTGGTTTTGATTTTCAACCACGCTGTAGTGGTATATGTAAATATATTTGTGTTTGTTTCTTTGTCATTTGTTTATTATTTTATGCAGGACAATATATATTTATCGTTATCTTTTATTTTGTTGTCTATTCAGCCAGGTATGAGATATAGTTGTGACGATTACTTAATTGGTGACCTAGTAGTTTTTGACAAGTTAAAGTGTAGACTTTGCATATTTTGGATTTTAAAATTAATGAACAACCTGAAAAGTCATATTTGCCAGGTTGATTGCAAAATTTTCATGTTAGTTTCATTAGCGCAATGCACTAGTGACGGATTAGCTGTTAATTAAAATTTCATTAAGTATAATAAAAAGTTGGAGTTTTGAGAACTTACGCATATTTACGAATGTCAATACGATTCAGAAGTGTTATAAAAAGTAAATTAAATTTAAAAGATATCGTTCATGTTAGGAATTTTAAAAATTAATTACCGATCATTGAATGAAGAATAGTTTATTCATTAATAAGTAGAAAATATAACTGTTGGTTACGTTAATGAATTTGAGTGATAAATTTTATTTTGGAAGTTTTGGTATACGAGGTGTATTCAAAAAGTTTTTAATAACCTGGGTAGTACTAAATATATTGGAGTTTGAGTTGAATTGTTTTCGACGAGTGTTTGTTTTAGAAACCTCGTGTAAGAGTTTACAGAGTAAGCACAATCCTACTTTCCACAATCAAGTAGGGTTAATTAACATCCAGCTTAAGACAATTATATTAGCAAAGTTTCGATTGTGGTGGCGCCTAGAGACATATTTTCCCGGACTGAGCTGTTTGGATATCGGTGTAAGGTGTTTGAGCATATTAATCATTCATTTTACTTATTATTTCGACCACGCCCAATCTCGCTGTTAGCTGGCTTGGCAACCCGCTTACATTAGTAAGCATACACGACGCCTAGTGCGGTTTGGACGTGTAACAAAGTCCAGAAATTTCTATTTACTACAGATCTTTGATGAGATTTACACACCCTTTTGTACAAATATTTACATCGCAGGGTGGCAGGGCAGCACTTTATGATCTTCGATTACTTTTTGCTGTGTTATAATTTTTTGTTGCTCTTTAATCTTTGGATTTATCCACCGCCTCTGCCTGGAGTTACTCATTTTACCTTATAATTAACACTAGGAGCCACACTCACCACTTTGTAGTAAGGCTGATCCAAAAACTTCTACACTAAGTTCGCCTAAACTTCAACGAAATCCTAAGCTTTAAATATCAAAGCCGCAAATGCGAAATAAAACTCAAAACTCATTACATATCTCGATATATTCAGCGCTAAAAATTATTATCTCAAATAACTAAAAATAAACGAAATACAATAATTCACTCTTCAATTTAAACCCCAAAACTAAACAAACGCGATCAAAAATTTATGAAATCCTAAAATTCATCAAACGTCGATAACGGATGTAAGACCTAAATTCATCGAAAAATACAGCTCATCTTCAAACAAATAACAAACTGCTCACCTTTTGGCAAATCAGTCCATGAATGATGTTTACAATCGGTAGGTCTACACCTATAAAAATACTTCAAAATATTTTCAACCTTTCGCAGTACCCTCGTATGCATAAAAATACAATTAGCTGTTCGGCCAGTGCTTCATCAATTTGCGGTACATTATGATCTAAAATCTCTTAAGAAATCTGCAGTTCAAAATATAATTATTCTTCAAAAGAAATCACTTTAATTCATTTACAGCCATTTGTAATTAATTCAAGCTACCCAGTATAAAATATGCTCAAATTCACAAAAGTATTGCATTAAACCTTAAAGGGTTACGTTAAATTTCCTTAAACAATGCAAACCTTTGGACATCGGCAAAGCGTAGGCACACAGGATGTGTGCCTACATAGTTTCCATTCTCTTAATAAAACAGTTATAAACATTAACAACCGTCATATATTAGTGCATTTACGTATTAAATTTTAGTACAATTACATAAAAAAAAACACAATAGATTTCGCAATTCCGAAACAAAAAAAATGTAAAGGAGTAATGATCAATTTCAATCAGCGCTTGCAAGGCCGTTAAACTCAGTTACTATTTGTTATAAACAAATACCTTTCATTAAAGACAACGGAAATAATACAAAATATGGGTAATATAAACTTTCGATACACAGAATTTACACAAATAAAAAGTCAGGATATCAACAATAAATTTGTGAGGATGAATACGCCTGTTTCTAAAATTGCCCGAAGGGCCTTTATACGATAATTTACACAAAAAAAACCATATAAACTCAAAAAATAAAAAAACATCACATACTTTATTATTGTCACCAAACAAAAATAAAAAAATAAACGTTTCCTTACATAGCAACAACAGACAATGATACATTCTTCCTCCTCTGAACTAAGACACGTCGGACACGGGTCCTTCAGGTATTGAATGATTCGATACTTGACTACCACGGTACGATTTCCATGTACAATTCATAAATGACTAATTTTTCATCTGAGAAATCGTTATTGCACAAATATTTAACCGCACTTGTGGGTATTGCGTTATTTACAAAGCGTTCTTTAACGTTATTAACACTTATTACTTGAATTCCCATCCACTCTGTTTACTTTACTCTACTATTTACAAGTTCGGAATATCACTTATTAATTTTAAAATAACGAAAAACGAAAAGCTTTTATATCTACAGTGAGTTTGTGTTATTTGTTTGAACCGCGCAAGATACGTAAAGGTCGTCATTTAATTCAGGAACTTGTTACTTTAATCCGAAAAACAAACTTGCGACACAGCAGGTCCATAGAACATGACTGCACTCTGAAGAGCACGAAAACCACTTATATATCCATATATGTCATCATGACAAACGATACACAACACAAAAAAAACTTAAGGATGTGGTGAACCAATATATTATTCGCATCAGCGAGAGCGGAGCATCTTCCAACGGTAATTCGATACACCCTTAACATACGTAACTCCTTCCAACCCCTGCTTAACTACCTCTTGCGGATATTGCGTTGACCGCAAACAAATAAACGTGAATCTATCCCAGCATCCTGGTCTAGACTGAAACTATTCATTATCCTTCACATTGGTATCACGATCCCAAATTCGAAAATCCTCGGGATGGATTGCACTTTCAGCAAGTTGCTTCTACACGAAATTTTATCTGAGAAATTTGATATATAGTGAATTGGAATTTTCAAGCAAAGTAGCCTTTAATGCAATGTACCTAAAGTCACATCCTTTGTTTTTTTTATCCAAATTTTTTACAACAGGAGTGATGCCGGTCTGACGGATTACTAAAACTTTTGCAAAAGATGTACCTTACAATGTAACATTTGAATACGTCCTTTAATTAACTTTTTATATGATGCAATTCCCAACTTGATTTAACCAAATTAAAACACGAAAACATTTATTTATACAAAACTATCCCTATTTACAAATACACTAACGAATGGTTTCTTTCAAACTCTAGTAAGAAGGTTCCCTAAATATCGATACCAAATTGTCTAAATAAAGCAAAATATGTTCCCGCGATTTTTTAGGAAAAAAAAATTGTTCCCGCGGTTTTTGTTTTTACAATGTTGCCATTTTGTACATGTTTCTTTCTACCAATCCATTTTGATGCGTTTGATTTAATGCGATTAGTGAAAGTAAAGTGAAATTTACATTTGTGAAAATGACCAGCAGCGACACAGTTCCATTAGACGCAGTCGTGCCTTGGTTGCCTATTTTTTACTTTCTCGTATACTACCTATACTAAGGGAAAGTATTGCAATCGTCCAAAAACATCGATTTCGCGAAAATGTCTGTGTGTGTGTGTGTGGCTGCGAGACTATTTGATCGATTTTAATGAGATTTGACATGGGCTATATCTTAAAATTATGTATAAAACTGGGCTTTCGTAAAAATCATTTAATGGGGGCGAAATGAGGGTGGTTTTTTTGGGGTTGCATTTTCAAAACCAGAGCCAGAAAGTCTATCTTTGGTGAAAAGTTAGTAACCCTAAACCCCGATCGAACAAAATTTTTTTAAAAATTCTAAATTCAAAATGTCTACCAGTATGGCGATTTTAGTATATTTCGGCGCTTGTGTTGTCACTAAGAAACCATAAAAGCTACTTGGAATTTTAAAATCGCAAGTAAATAGAAGTACATGCTTTGAACGGTTTGCAAATATTTTTGAAAAAGACAAATGTTGCCCTTAATTACGGAGTTTAAATTGCCCTTTTTTTCAAAATTGATTTTCTCAAAAACGGCTCTGGTGATTTATTTTAAATTTACGTATTTTATAGTCACTTATAACGAAAATACAATGTGCTTTATGAGATTTCTCTAACTTATCAAGAACCGGAGAAATTTTCAAATTGGAAAATTTCAATCTCTCATAACTATGCTTCTGATAAAATTGATATCTTGGAATCAAGAGATTATGTAGTAGACATATATAGCTGCTAAACTGCTATATAAAAATATTTTTAGCGCTTCCCGTTTTGCCGAAAATAAAAAAAATTGTTTTTTAAATTTTTTTAATATTTTATATCAAAGTTTAAAAAAAATTCTGAAGTATTTTAAAGCTAATTTCTCATGCTATCTAAATATGTAAAAATATACAGTGATTTGCAAAATATAAGGTGAATAAGAAAAAAATAATTTTTGTGAGTAAATATATCGTATTATACTGTAAGTTATGGTGACTGGCCTATCAACGTATAGCTTTTAAATTTTCATATGTTATGGTCACATATAGCGAAAATTTAATGAGCTTTATGAGATTTCTATCTTATCCATAACCGGAGTTAGGAATTTTAAAATTAAAAAATGTCAATACCTTATAACTATATTTCTAATAAAAATGAAATCTTGAAATGTGTGTTCGTGTGTTCGTGTGTGCGCGTGTGTGTGTGTATGTGCGTACGTGTGTGCATGTGTGCGTGTGTGCGTGTGTGCGTGTGTACGTGTGTGGGTGTGTGCGTGTGTGCGTGTGTGCGTGTGTGCGTGTGTGCGTGTGTGCGTATGTGCGTGTGTGCGTGTGCGTGTGCGTGTGTGCGTGTGTGCGTGTGTGCGTGTGTGCGTGTGTGCGTGTGTGCGTGTGTGCGTGTGTGCGTGTGTGCGTGTGTGCGTGTGTGCGTGTGTGCGTATTTGCGTGTGTGTGTGCGTGTGTATGTGTGCGTGAGTGCGTGAGATGTGTGTTAGTGCGTGTATGTGTATGTAGCTGCATTAACTTAAGAAATGCGTACACGATTTTAATGAAATTTCTTATTCATTTCCTTTTAAAATATTTCGGTTATATCAAATTTTGGTATAAAGGTGTCTTGTTGAGGGCACTGAAATAAATTTTGTGAATAACTGCTAACTTTATTAAAAACGCAAAAACCTTTATTAAAGACGAATAAATTTCAGTCAAATTTTCTTTGTCTATAACAGAAACACTCGAAAAATTATAGAAAACAACATAACCACTTTTTTTAAGGTAGTTACATTTTAGACAAGTTTGTTTTGTAACACTTTTTATAATAAACTAATTAAGCCTTAAAAATGTCAAAACGGAATGAAGCATTAAGCATTAAATTAAGAAAAAGTTTTTTTTTGTCACCACCAATATTTCGTTTTTTCAAAACATTAAAAATTGTGGGTATGGGCTTGGCTACTGAAAGTTATGCCGCACTGGCAACAACTCCATTACTGTCCGTGTGTGTTAATCGAGTATAACCTGAAACCATGGAGACGTGTTACGAAAATTAAGGGATTTGCAAACAAAATTGCCAAAACGTCTGGTTCCAAAAATTCTTTCCATATTTTTGAAATTTTGAAAATTGACTGTGCCCAAAAATGGACATGGTTTTAGCTTTCATTTATATCACCATTTTCACATGGCTATAATTTTTTAACCGTAGCAGATAAATGAATTCTGATGATTGCACTAAGTTGTGTTAATCCAATACAACCAGAAACCGTCGAGGTAGGTTTTGAAAATTTTATTTAGGCAACTTAACGTGCATTTCGTGCAGCGTATGTGCATATCTAGTTGCATAAAAACATGCATTTAATTATTTTAGTTAGAACTCATACGCATTGTGTTTGCACATTAGATTCACAGTTCATGCCCGAAGACTAATGTAGCGATGCTTGTTGCTGAGATTCTGAAGGTGGATGTAGCATCCATTGTTTCTTTATTAATTTTTTTATAAAGTGACATAATTGTATGGTAAGTTGTAAAAAAAACTATTACATTAAAGTTTGACACGTTTGCATTTTTTAAGATATTTTTTTTATGTTTACTTTCACGTTTAATTTTTATTTTTACTTTAACTTCACCTTTACCGACTACGATTAATCAAGAGTGTGATAATCACCTGCGTTAATGGGAAGTAGACTTCTAAAACACTTTAATCCTGTGAATTTAGTCATTTGGGAATTATAAAGCATACAAATCCAGATTTATTTCAACCTTAAGCAATATTACGCATCAATTTTTCAAACGCTGACGCAGCATGCAGCATTTCGTTATCTACAGTGTGTCCAATAATAAGGTATTCTTACTCCATTAATTATTTACAACATTAATAATTATTCATAGTTTTTACCGTTACTAATATTAGCATTAAGATATTTCTGTATATAATTAAATATACTATATCTAATAAAAATTTTTATTGTAGAAATTTCTTTTAAATTTATTATATAATGGTTTACTTGTTTATTTCATATTTAAAAACAAGTTGGCGTCCGAGTATTTAATTATTATTTTCAGGAAGAAGCAACCCCGATTTTAAAGCGAACATATCTAGGTAGGTACACGTACGCCGTTTTATGGATAATTTATAAGTTAGGAATTTGATACTCTCAATTATGTTTTATTCGCGTAACGGATTTTATGCTTAGAAAGAATTTGATATCTGTATTGCCATATTTGTTATAATTATACTTAATATTTCAGCGTAAACTATAAGGTAATAACACTACAAAAAGCTCAGTAACGTACAACACAATATTATACATACTACATGGAAAGAGCATTCACCATGTTAGATTCGAAATCTTGCAATGTGCCCTAATTATTTAGTGAAAAGAACTAAGATAAGTATAAATTTATATTAACTTGATTTGTGCAGTTGTACATACCATGTACGAATATTAAGTATTAAGTGGAAGCAAATACGACCTACAAATAATTGTTTTTTTCTGAAACGGTCAATGAAACGCTAACATTTCGCTGCTAATATAATTAAATTAGTAGCATAATACTCTCTTTATTACTCTGGACATTTCATAACACATATACTCTGACATTTTTGACACGTGGACTACGTGTCAAAAATGTCGTAAATAGAGTTTATGTGTTTCACGTCTTATTTAACCAATTAAATTAATGTGTAAGGCTTATTTGGTTTCGTATCAAGAACTTTTATAAAGAAAAGCTAAGTAAAATTAAATTATTTTGAAAAAGGCGTACACATTCTTGCGTAAGTTGATCGTTATTCAGACATTAAAAAAAAATTCGCATCAGAAAATTGCGTACAACATAATTCATATTCTTAATTCCATTTTATGGTATTTTTATATTTTTGAATATTTCATTAAAACCAAAAACTGGAACTAATAAACCCGACACTTAGTTACTAAATTTTTCCAAAAATACACTCAACTAGCAGAAATGAATTAATTTTTCTTGCAAATTGTGCAGTTTCCAAAATATGTCTCGATGGCTTTTAGTTGTACTCAAAAATTATAGCGATTTATCAATGACAACTAAAAGATAAAATCAAGACTACGTTTAACTACAGTTAACTATGATGGTTTGACATATTGTAATTTTTCTTGCATATTGTGTAATTTTGGAAATATGTCTCGATAGTTTATGATTGTACACAGCGCGACTCACAGAATTCCTTTATCTGTTACGGCTCCAAAGTTACATGAAAATGGTGACATAAATGAAAGGTAAAATTAAAACCAAGTTTTTGGGTGGTCACAGTCTGACATAATTTTGCCATTAAGGACAATTTTTGCAAATTCTGTTGTTGTCGTAACATGTCTCAATGGTTTCATTTTGTACTCGATTAATGCAAATCAGCGGATCTTGTAGAGTTCATGTGTATGCCGCGGTTTAAAACTTATAATTGAATTAACATTTCTTAAAATCAAAATGTCTGAAAGCTTGTTTCTTTTGAACGGAAAGTAATATTTGTGCCTTTGCGACATAACTTCTGGTAGCCAAGATTACCTCTAGAACAATACTTGTTTTTTTTTTTAAAAGAAATGGTGATGCTGACAAAAAAAAAGATTTTTTTAAATTGCCGCATTATTTTTTTAGGTAGGAGTTCATTAGGTAATAGGCACTTATGCCGTATTCTACAATAGATATAGACCCTCCCACCCTCTAATGCCACGAATTAATTTAATTAAATTAATCTCAAAGTCAATTTCAATTAGAGTGTATGAATATTATTTTCCCCAGACCTTCTTCGATTAATATGAATATCATTTATTGCATGCTTTAATTCTCCTTTACAATTTTTTGGAGTAGTTACTGTTGCGTGTAAACCTATATCGTCAGTGAATTTTGAAGTTTTATATTCAATTTCATATTTTTAACTATTTCCCTTACACAAATGGTAAATAACAGAACTGAGAGATTTAGAAATGATACACTTTACTTCTTAATTATGAATTTCGCACTACTTTGAGCTTAATTAAGGAATAATATCTATTATTATAAGTTTTTGTTATGAACGTAGGTTCAAATACTACTCGAGGTAAACTTTTTATTTATGTATTTAATAAAATTAATAATAACTTTTAAATAATATCTATTGTTTTGAATATTCGCGGGAAATCATATGTCGAATTTCCATCGCTTAAAATCTTCCCATTACTTCATTGTATTTAATATAAAATTGCAATAATTATACTAAGGCATATATATATTGGAACGTGTTTTTTCCTCGATCTCGTCGTCGTTAGATTTTCGACTCCGTATAAGGGTTTTGCAGGAAATAACTTGTTTAAAACTAGACCTAATAAATATACGCAGGGTTGAAATTTGTCATTTGAATTCCGAATGTATCAGTTTCAGCAACATTAAAATATTGTTCGTTGGTGCTTAATTTTTGTGTTCGATTTTGTGATTATAATTGAGTTACGGTGACTGAAAATTTATTAAACATAAGTACACTTTATGGTATGGTATAAAAACGCAAATATTTTGTAAATGTTCTAAAACACAATGTTAATTAGCAATGCGCGGTAGGTATAAACTTTGGTTTATCAATTGGAAAAATTAAAATAGAATTGCTCTTTTACAGAATATTAAATCCTAAGCAACGTGTCGAAACAGCAGCGTTTGAAAAAGCTTTTTGGATCTCAATACAGAAAAATAAATTTCGAAAAAGAAGAGTTAACCAAAAAGGCAAGTGAATCACTAAGAAAATCTTTTAATCTCGGAAGAGGTAACAGAGATTACATCACGATATCAGAATGACTAGATAGAATAGGTACATGAAGGGACATCTTTATTAAACAAAATTTTGAAGGAATTTGATTTAACTGAAGAGACAAACCCTAAAATAGTTGTATCTCTGGTCAAGAACACGCCAGAAGGTCAGTATCCGTTAGAAGAAGTAAGCATGCACAAAGACGATATTTGTAAGGATCCTAGGCATTGGCCTTCCATACTATCTGACAAAGTTAAATTATGTTTAGTAGAATTAGGGATAAATCAACTTACAGAAACAGGTATAAACTTTGAGTTTGACTAGTCTATTCTACATTAAAAGATTGCATATCTTGTTTTCCTTGCAAAACATTTAAAACCTATCCGAATACCTTTTTTGAAGGATATCACGATAGGAGACATTTACCTCAAGCTATAGAGTGTCATGAAAATCTTGGATTGATTAAGTAAATCGATTCAATTTTAAACCACTACTGATTCACTAAACGAGAAATTGATAAATCAGGAAACAGATAGATGGGCATCTGTGTTAAAAATTATAATCCATACTGTTAAATTTATGGCTGGTCAAAATTTAAGTTTTATTGCACGAGCAACAAAATGAAAATTTTTTAAACTTAATTGAAACAATTGCACAGTTTAATGATACTATATCAGATCATATCTTTAGAATTAATAGAAACCCAACAATTATGGCTCACTATTTTGGTGTTTAGATTCAAAATGAACTCATTTCTCTTATGGGACAGAAGATAAAACACGAAATAGTAAACCCGCTGAAGAATAGTAAATATTACTTCATTATTTAATACTCCACGCCTGATATATCACCAGGACAAACTTACCGTTGTGGTAAGATTTGTTCTGTTAAGTAATGAATCAAAGCAAATTGAAATTAGGGAGTTATAAGTTTCCTTCTCTGCATCAACTAAACGTTAGCAGGTATTAAAAGATGAAGTCCCTGCTTTAACATTAAAACCCCTTTCAGATACTAGGTGGGAAAGCAGAATTGATGCACTAAAAGTTCTTAGGTACAATTTAGATAAAATATATGATGCTTTATACACGCGCTATTCCGATAATACAAGCGATTCTGATGTAAGAAACGTGGAAAATTCGTTACACTTAAAAATTAAATCTTTTGGTTCATATATTCCATAGTAATATGGTACTACGCTTTACTCAAAATCAACGTCGTAAGCAAAACAATGTAGGAAACAAGTACTGCTTTATCAAATATTATGTTATTACTGCAACAAACTAAGGCATATTTACATGATATTAGATCAGATAAACAACTTAATAATATTTTACAAGAGGCAAAAAATATTGCCGAGAATATCGATTGCGACCCTTCATTTCCACCACTTAATACTATTTTACTTCGAGTGAAAAACTATCATTTGGTTATGAGAGTAAGGATGAGACTCCTAAAATCCATAAGATTTATTTAAAATTAATTTTCATTTTGTGATATTGGACACTGCATTAACAAAAATCGAAGAAAAGTTTAATCAAATAAAAAATCATCCCAAGGTTTCTGATTTTATGGACAACTTAAATAATTTCCTTACAATAGATAAAGTAAATGGGTTGTTAATATCTAAATCTTCAGAGAACATATTATTCGATCCATCTAAAAATGAAAAAGATATTATTGTCCAAGATTTATGCTATGTAATTGATAACATTGCATCCTACATTTCCCCGGAAATGAATGCATTAAACCTTATTCAATATCTGTTTACGAATAGCCTTACCTATCTGTTTCCAAATTTAGTAATAATTGCTATAAGAAATACCGATGACAGATGCTTGCGGCGAGAGGAGTTTTTCGAAAATTAAAATAATAAAAAATTATTTGCGATCAACAATGGGCCAAGAAAGGTTTTCACACTTATCTATTATTTATACAGAGAAAACAATTTTTGAAGATATAAATGCATCTAATATCATTTCAGAATTTGATTTGGAAAAAAGGAAGGAACGCAAAATTTATTTAAATGTTTCATAACACGAATGTATTAATAAATATGAGTATTAATTAGTGTAAATGTCTATTCATGTTAATTTATGATAAGTTTCTGCTGACCTATCTTTCCGAAATACAATTAACTTTTTTTCACATTTGCTGTGTTTTATTTAAGATAAAATTACTTCAAAGAAATTATGATTAATTGGAAGTCAGGGGACGGGAAAATTATTTTCGCACACGGGCGGCAGATACTATAGGAACGGTCCTGGAGGTAAGCGATTGTTTTTTGGAACACACGTTAGCACAAACCTAGCATAACTCAGCACAATTTGTGTTTTTGCTAAATTATAGAATGAAGGTGCTAACTTGACACAGCGTTTCGTTCTCCAATAATGATAAGAAAAACTCTCTGATGTTTAGGGATATTTAATATAAACCAAACTCGTTGCCATGATACATATTTTATTCTTTGCTAAACATAATTATATCAATTATCGATGAACTTAATTAAATCTGTTGAAAACTCCGTCGGTGCGAGTATAAAACCTAGTACGAGTATATACATCTTTGGAGCGAAATGCCATTTTTCGTTGGTTGACCGACTCCGGGATACAAATTGCATTACTAGGAAAATTATGAATTTCCCTCCCTTGATGTATAATTTAATATTCAATTCAAATGTATGTTTATTCTCCTCTAGAAAGTATATTATTGTTATGTTTTAATCTTAATGGCCTGGTGCATTTATATAAATAGTGTAACCCATACAATGTCTATTAACAGTATTTCATGATTGTTTAAAGGTGATTAACCAAAACTATGTTCAGTTATTTGTTTAAAAACTCGTTTAGAAGTATAATTTTCAAAAAAAAAATAATAAAAACCGTTTTTATACCTATAGTGGGGCAGTTTAAATAATAATTTATTAAAATAATAAGCACTTTAACGAGTCGAAACCACCTGAGGTTTACTGACACGACTTGACGGAAATATCATACCAATATGGCGGAGATGATACCCTTTCTTTCCTTGATATTTCCCCAACTACAGAATGATTTGATGTAACATATAGCCTCAAAACTACACCGCTTCGTGACTTTCTCTTTCTCAATGAGGTGTTACAATAATCCCCTTTGATTCTCGAAACCTACCCCTATTAAAAATAATTTAGAATGGAGTATCTATTCAGAAGTAAGGCACTTGCATTTACCGATACCGAATGCGGACATTTAGGTCTATCTATTTTAATTGTATGCTAGTGTTTTTAAGAACTTATACTGCAACTGCAATACATTTATTTGGAGGTTTAATAATTGTTTATTTTTTAGATTATGCGTGCACTCGTCGTTACAATATGGGTTTTTACCAATTTATTATTTTTCGGCATGTGCGGATATATGTACTTACTATGGTCTCAATTCTGGATGTATTCACAAAACGAAGCTCCAACGGATGTAAACAGTTATGACCAACAAATTTATTACTATAATCGTGGCTATCCTCCTAGTTATTTCAATGATACACTTAAAACTAACACAAGCGATAGAAGAAAAAGAGCACGACATGCAACAAAGGAAAATCCTATTACAATAATAAAAAATAGCAAACCAAGATTCCCAAATTTACAAGAAAGCGAATTTAAAATGGACACAAAGAAGTACCGTTGTTTACCGAATGATACTGTAGTTGATTGCAATGCCAAAACGTTTGAATACAAAACACAACTGTTAAAAGAGCTGCGTAGGGTATCACTAGATGAAAGTAATATTTTAAAACACAAGAATCCGTACAACGTGCACTATAACGGTAGTAAAGGAATGGATAGAAACATCAACGAAATTTTATGCTCCTTGCAACACTTGAATTTAAACACTATAACTAGATCTGAATATCCTTTCAGTAACAATACTTTCAAAGAGTACTTTCCAAAAAAGAATTTATTTGAAAATAAAACATTTCATAGTTGTGCGATTGTTGCAAGCGCTGGATCATTAAAAGGTTCGGTCCTTGGCCATCTGATAGGTAAGCGTAATTCAGCTTCACATGTAATTTAATGCGCTTTTTAGATTCCCATGACATTGTCTTACGTTTTAACCACGCTCCAACAGAAGGGTTTGAGGACGATGTTGGTGGGAAGACCGATTTTCGTATACTCAATTCTCAAGTAGTTACGAAACCAAGATTTAAATTTCTTCAATCTACAATATATAGTAATATCACCATTTTGATATGGGACCCAAGTCGTTTTATGGAACCTCTAGATGGTTGGTTTAGTAAACCGGACTTTAATTTATTTCCGAATTATTTTGAGCATAGAAAAAAGTATAGAAAAACGAAAACCTACATTTTAAATCCGCACTCTTTATGGGATCTATGGATTTTTCTGCAGAAGCACTCCATAAACCAATTACGAAGAAATCCACCATCATCAGGGTTTTTAGGTATATCCAATTTTGGTGTTTTATTGTTTGTTTCAGTATATATTTTTAGGACTTGCGGTTTTATTGCATTACTGCGATTATGTGGACATGTTTGAATATATACCCTCAGTTAGAGTTACAAACAGATGCCATTATTATGATTCCGATGATAATCCAGCTTGTACGTTTGGTGTATGGCATCCTTTGGCAGCGGAGAAATTATTTGCCTATTCATTGAATATTGCTAGCGATAATACTGTGTTTCAAACTGGGTATATAAGAATACCCGGTTTTAGCAAACATTGCTAATTTCTGCCATTATCTTGCAATGCCTTTATAAGTAAATTGCCTAAATTCATATATACTGTAGCGTAACCGTCCAAGTTAAAATTATTCTATTTACTTAGACCAAGATTAATGTAAATAAGTTGTACTAATTTTATAATAACTTATATTAAGTGCCAAATTTTATTTTCTGTAGATTTTATTACGACATTAAATGCCGTTAGAGTTATTTTATTTAAATTTTTAATCTACTTAATTTGAAGTGCTTGAAGTATGGCCCCTTACGTATAAGAACCGTTAAAGTGTGTGGCTTACTGATAATAGGACGATAGCACTTTTGGCATTGTTATGTCAACTGGGATATGACTTGGTTAGTAAACTGTTTACCAGATATTACTATGACATGGTCAGACTTTCCAGAAAAAGCAATAGCAGGGTGGTATTGTATGGTTTATGCGGGAGAGTTGCCACACATTTTAAAAGTATCCCCTTACTTGTGAAAATTTATTTAAAAACTTTGGCACATATTTAAAGTAAATATAACTCTTTTTAGTTGTGAAAATAAACTTTTCCACTCTAATATAAACATGCAATACTTGAAAATTTTTTTTGTTCTAATGCGGCGTCTCCCATACATATGGGAGAGACGGTCCATCAAAAAAGGAGATATGCCGCAGATTCAACTATAACTGTATAATATTTTTGCTGTGCAGTTCTTCCTTTTACACATGTTACATATTTCCCCATAGATATGACAGGTCACATGTAACCATTTTTAGCATTTTAGACAACCTTATTTGTGGTTTACGAATAAGGTTTGAAGCATTCTTCACATGGATAATGATTTTCTTATTAGTTTATGTGGTTATTGATTGGATATTGTTTTCTTTCGACAAGGGTCCATCGTCGCTCTCGCTTCAGTCGCTTTTCTCTAATTGTATCCTCTCACATTGTTTGTTCAGCGTCAATACGTGATCTGGTTTCTTTACTCCAGTTTTTTTACTCTCTACTTTGTGTTTGGTTCTTATTCTTTTAATATTTTGAGGGAAATTCAGTACTGCACCAAGTTGCTTTGCTCGTTTTCTGAATGGCACTGGCATCACTGAAACTGGAGAAACTCCTTGTAAAAGTTTACTTGAAGTTATATTTTCTTTATTTGCTATTTGACTAATTGGAAAATCTGCAGTTATATGTTTGGCTGAACAAGAAGGCTCTACAAAACAGACCACCCGTGTAGGTTGGAAATTTGTCGCATCAAGTATGGAAAACAGTGTTCGGGAATTGCATTAGAATCTAGAAGAAATATACCTGTCACCCTAAAACCGTTAATAGCATTTTCAACACATGCTGCTCTTATCCAGGCCTTGCGAACGACCTTCTCACCTTGGTACCTGCTGACATTTCTGCTGGTGAGGCGTCTCATCCACAGATGAGCTTCTTGACTAAAATACACTATAAAAGGTTTAAAGAAACTTCGATCCACTGGTTGAAAACTCGTGTATAGTGGCTTGGCAAGCACAGTAAAATGATATCATTTTCATATGCTACTTGCAGCATTTCAATGTCCGAACTATCTAATATGATAATACATGTTTAGACTGGTTTATGTGTTATGAATTGTTCTTTTAACCAAAAATAGTTTGCACTACAGCAACTAATTCCATCCCTTTCCATCTGTCCCTTGATGTTAACATGTGTACATCTATGTTTCCATTAGCTCTGATAGGATTACTCAACAGTTGAATCCTTGTTTCGCCTATATTAAAAATATGGTATGGTTATTTAATAATTTGTTTTCCGACATTACATGATTTAATATCGAGAGCTTACCATACTGAGAGGTCCGAATTTCTTTCTAAAAAGGATTTCGACCAGGCAAAACCTGCCATTTCCGTTATTTCATTAAATTTATATTGGATGTTTAGTTTCTCAGCAAACTTGTATGCGATTCCTCTAACTGCACTTCTATCCGGAGCAAAGTCAGCTGATTATAACCGCTTAATGTGAGCAGCTAGCCTTTTCTCATTAACTCCGCCTAGGACACATGCAAATAAAGTCAATGTGTTTACCAAAAGTAGTGTGTAAACTTTGTTATTGTAATGTGTATAGTATGTGCTCAAACACATTTACCTTCTGGAGCAAGGCTACTTTTTTCAAAATTTCGAGTTTTAATTCTTCTATCTAGTCTTTGAGAAGGCATCTTGTAACGCTTGTAAGCTTCACGTAACTATTTTTCCATCTAAGCATCTTTTTTTGGAGCGTTGGTAGATCTCACATATTTGTAAGCAACGGTACGGATCTTTAATTACTGGAATGTATAATATCAAAGTTTTTGCAAAAAAAAATGGTAAATGAGGAGTTTCTCCTCTTTATTGGGAGATATGCTTGATGTGCGGCGTCTATACTGATACCAGAAGCGGCATCTTTCTTTTTTGTTAGCAGAGACGCCGCAGATAATTATTAAAATCGTGATATATTGAAATTCAGCAGCAGCCAAAAAAACTGCATAGCCATGTTATTATTCGTTAAATAAATTCGACGTTAAAACTTTTAGGGAAAATAAAACACAGTAGCAAAAGCCCAGAAAAAGTTGCACACTATCGCACTGGTTACACTTGCATACAATACTGCGCCTGGAAACAGTAGTCCTGGATGGTAAATATCAGGACAGTGCTCCCTTTTGCTTGAGTAAAATTTTATTAGTTGTGCGGCGACTCTCCCGCCTTTATCCTAATAAGTTATCTACCTTTCAGGTTGGGCAACAATGTTAATAAATAAAGTTCCCGTTACTAAAACAAATACAATTTCTTATGGTCCTACGTCATCTAAGAAAACCCAATCCTCGTAAAATTTCTAACCTCAAGATTTATTTAAACGCGCGGTATTTTTAGTATTGAAATTGTATAAATTCATTAAACAGAATTACAAATAATATCATTCTAAATTAGAATATACATCAGTTCTACATACATAAAGACAAAATTTACATCGATTGGGGCTTGAATCTCGATGGCGCAGTTGGTTAGCGCGGTACTCTAGCAAAGTACAGGTCGTAGGTTCAAATCCTACTCGAGGTAAACTTTTTATTTATTTATTTAGTAAAATTAATAATAATTGTTAATAAACGTTTTCCATTTAACAAATATTTCGTGTTCAATAACAAGTGTTATCATCGAATTCGCCAAACTCGATAGCCTTTGTCGGCACTTTGGAAGTCCCTAATGGGCTACAAGTATTTTTATTATGCTTCACCGCGGCTATAGCCCAACATCGAATGGTGGGCGTGACTTTTTTAGATAAGGCTGATTGATTGCTACCTGATGTTTCACTTTAACTAATAAACAAGGAAAGGTGTGATACATATGCCTTACACTTTTTATAAAACTAAATATATACATTTATACCATGATAATAATAACACAAAACTCTAAACGAAACAAAAACAAAACTAATATAAAGGGACGCTCCTCGGTTCGGGCCCTACGGGCGGATCTACATCCACTCGGGCACTCAAACTGCTCTGCTTATGGTGGCTGAGAAACTAATATTAACGGTATAGGTAAACTCATGAACTTAAACAAGGATAAATTACGTTAAAGCAAGTAAAGAAAAAATAGGCAATGTTTTGATTACGTCTCTGTCTAGTAGCGGATAGAAGTTATACAAATTTTACGGTTAAGAAATGCGCGATAACATTTTATTTCTCGTTGAAATACTTTTAGAAAGATACGGGCATATAGGTAACCTTTCTTCTATCTGGAATATAAGTCAATAAGAAAATCGATAGTTTTATACACGAATGACTGCTTGTGTTTCAACAGTTTTCTATTGCTTTCTATGCTTTAATAAAATTTTAACATATTTGGCTAATATTTCTAACGTGAGTTATTCAATTAACAAGATGATATTCTAATTAGCGTTTTATAACGAATCAATGGAACTTAGAACGCGCTTTAGTTAACCTTTAGTAACTAGTTGAAATTAGAATGAGAGGGTCTTTTGTGTTCTTTCAGGTATATCGCTCCGTATTTAGAATAGACGACTGGTGAAAACATGTGGTTACTGAATTTACAGGGTTATTTACGAAGGGGGAATTTCATGGTGGATAAAGAGCTTGGTTGGTGGGTGTTCTTGCATTAAATATTTGTATGCGGGAACAATTTATTCTTTTAGAGGGTATGTGTCGTCCGGGACTTCTTTAATGGTAGTCCGAAAATGATGCTGGTGGTGGACGAGAGAAATGTTACTGAGTGAATCTCTTATTTCTGTACGGCTGTATAAGGTATGCAATCATTTAGGAACGATTAGTTTACTGGAGTCTTTATATTTTTATACTTGCCGGTGCGATAAACTAAAGTTTATGTAGTCTGGTATCTGTTATTAAGTAACCTTTTCTTTAATCTGCTTTATTGTGAAGTGCGATAAAGGAAGTGTTCGGATCCAGTCAGAGAAAATTTAATACTCACCTTTGTTTACGTAATTTTCACGGCCTGGACCCTTTAGGACAAGAAATAATTACCGGATCTTGGTCTGATTGATCGCTTTCCTTCTAGCGACACCTTGCACTTTAGTAAGTTGCTTCGGGCGGCGTGTAGTTGTAAGTTTCGGTGTAAATATCTCATTAGTGTGTACTAACACACCTGAGCAGCCACCTTTGTTGCGTTGTCTAGCGGGCACTGTGAGGCCGGCAGAATTTAGGCACTCAGCCTTTCTTTCCGTCTCTGTAAGTAGACAACCACACTGGGAATTAATCTCCTACCGTAACGTTCTCCACAAGCGTTTGTGTAGGTGTTGTGGTAAAACCTACGTGAAGGTGAAGAGAAATCTGAACGACAGCTGGCCAGGGTGTCCAGGAGAATTCGAGAAAACATTCGAATAAAAAGTCTGCACTCGGGAGGGGAGGGCGGGCTTCTCTTTAACCACTCCGATGGATTCTCGGTATACATATATACATTACGTATAGGTACACTGCGTCCCAAATTGCAGCTGCATGTATGGCTATCTCTGTTATTATAAGAGTTGTAAAATCGGCCAAATGGACAATGTTTCTCAGAATTATATTACCATTCCAGAAGTGGTATTACATTTGATCAATTGTTTTTAGTTCTTGAAGACATCGCGAGAAACCAAAATGGTGCATTTATGACAGATCATCGTAGCAGGGTTATTAGAGAACATACGGTATTTTGGTTTAAACATTCTACGGGTACTTTTTTAAGAACTTTACAATAAAAAATAAAACAAAGGAATATGGAGAATATACATATTTCGACATAATGACTTCTTTTTTCTTATGTGTCTTATTGTGGATTATTAATGCATTAAATAGCTTTTTTTTCTCTTTTCAAAAATGTTTCGCAACATGATATTTTCTTTTCAATGAATACTGAAAGAAGAAAAAATGTTAGTTACCTGTAAATCACAAAAAAATGTTAATCTAGTTAGGCCATGGTCTACTATAACGTTCGTTTTTTGACGATCACTAATTAATACCTCCTTTCATAGGCAACTGAATGCTTCAACAATTATGAAAAAGCACCAGCTAGACAATTAGGAAATTATTCTTGAATTATTATCTATAAAATTTAATTGAACAAATGAAAAAACAGACTTTTTCGATCATTTACCAATAAGTTCTCAATGAATGAATCTATCTTGCCAAGAAACTTCACCTTTATGCGCAAAGTCACTCATAACGATCTCCCTAATTTCTTTTGCTACATTCGCTGTATTTATAAATTGTCTTCGTTGCAAACTAGACATATTAGAATCTCGAGAATCCAATCCAAAATTTGTTAAGCTCTCCTCCGATTCATCATAGGTCCAAGCATTATAGAGGAGTATATGTTCCGCGGTTCCAAATTAATGTTAAGTGTGAAATATTCGAAATCTGGCTGCCAGTATTCCGAGTACATTTTCCACAATACGTCTTGCTCGTGATAAGCGGTAGTTGTAAATTTTTCTCCTTGTCAGCCTGGTCTGCCCGTCTAAAAGGTTTCATGAGGTCTACCCGCAATGGAAATGCATTATTTCCTATAAAAAACACAAGGTAGTTTTCTGGAAGTATTCCGTATGGTTTCTTTTCCAGAAATTTTCAGGAGATTGTTTTGCAGTTTTTCCAAAAGTTGGGTATTTTGTAATACACCACCATCAGACACCCTGCCATTTGTACCGAAATCGTGCATTAAAATACGATAGTTTGCATCAACTAACGCTATGTTGACCATTATAATTATAATAATACGATCCACTATTAGGTGTGGAAATGATGTTCACATGCTTGCCGTCAATGGCCCCAAGACAATGGGGAAAGTTCCAGAGTTCCTCAAAGTTCCGACAAATGTTCCTCCAGTCTTGGTCAAGTCGTGGAAACTGACAAAAAGAATAAATGGACCAAATATTTCATTTTTGCATGCTTTCAATTTATGACATACGATTAAGTAACACCCTGCACAAACGTTCTCAATAAGAAACAGAGATATGTCTACACCAAAAATATCTAACTCACAATTTTACGTTCGAACTTACATGTATGAATCGAACCCATTTCATGAAAATGTTTTTTTACAGGACGAATCACATGCTAATAGTGCAAACACAGATTTAGACAGCCCTCAAACCGAGCCTCAAACGCAAGAACCTGCTGAAATGACTTCAGGAGTGGCTTCAGGATCTCATTTTCATCATAAACCGACACCAAAATCTCGAATACAAGATGACCACTCAAACTTAACAAAATAAGCACTAGAGAGCATCATTAACCACTTCAAACCACGGCGCACAGCAGATGACCGTTTCGACATTGCCGGTAAAAACGTCGCTATGAAGCTCAGAGTCTTAACCAATGATCAGAAATACCTTGCAGAGAAATTCATTAATGACATACTTTTCGTAGCTGGTTGGAACTCTAACACTTTATCATAAATTGACTTATCAACCAGCCTTGGCTAATCGGTATCATTCACCTAGTGTCTATCCTAAACGCGCAAGCTCCCAACATCAGCATCACCGCAGCAGTTACTGCTACTAAACTCCCCATCTTCAAATGAACATTATCCTAATCATTCATCTCCTTCCTAATCTAGCCAGTAGCGATAAGGGGTCGGTTCTGGACCAGTTCAGGGTCACTCGCTCTCTGGTGCTGGGAAATGATAGTTCCTGGAGCTGTTAATGGTTAAACTTTTGGCGGGAAATTAAAATTTTTGAAGCTGTTCAAAATGTTAAGGTAAAATCTAAAAATAGAAATTTCAAGGTCATCATCATATTACAATTCCTAGAAATCTAAAAACAAGTTTTCAAGGTCAAATATTATTGACTTGCAAAAGTGGTGAAATCTAAAAATAGAAATTTCAAGGTTATCACATTACAATTATTAGTAAAATAAAGTTTTCGAGGTCAAAGATTATTGACCTGCAGGGATGTCATATCACATTTCTTAGAAATATACAAATAGAATAAGTTCATGGAAATAAGAAGAATGACAGATTGTTGTCTATTCTAAAAAGTAGACCAAGGTCAAATGGTACTTATATTAACTAAATTGAGTCAAGGTCAACTAGTTTTCAGCTCGTGAGAGTAGTATCATGTTACTATTTCTGGAAATCTAAAAATAGAATCGCTTGATAGAAACAAGAATTTTTTTCAAGGTTATTGGTTTCAAGGTTTCGTTGGGTGAGCATGATTCAGTAAACTTTTTATTAGCAGAAATGATGAAGGTAGTAGTACGCACGATACGAAGGGAAAGTAAAGAAAAAGTATTAAGTAAGGAAGATAGCAAGAAGAGGCTAAATGAGTTACTAAACAAAATAAAACAATTACTGGTTGATATAGAATTTTATAAAACGAATAGATAAATGAATGATCTTTAGCTTAGCAAGGCATCAAAGTCAGCATAATGAATCATGTGTAATAAGTGCATTTTCATGCTGCTATAATTATATGTAAGTGTGTACATATAGTTTTAAAGGACTACGCCATATTCTTATGGAAAGTGGCCTTCGGTTAATTTGTCTAATTTTTTTATATGTATTATTTTGTCATACTCATCAATATTGTTTATAGGCACAAAGTCATTCTATGGCTAGTTTTAGAAATACAGGGTGTTAAAGTTTCAAAATACCTACCTTGCCATGTTCATTATTTTTGGTTTGAAAGTACTGATGTTTATTTTATCTTCCAAATGCGATTTTTATATCTCTATAGGATATGTAGTTGTACACACAGGGTACCATTCAATCTTATTTACAGGA
Organism: Vesta saturnalis; assembly: GCA_036346205.1. NCBI lineage: Eukaryota > Metazoa > Arthropoda > Insecta > Coleoptera > Lampyridae > Vesta > Vesta saturnalis. Next base: position 1,940,149 of record JARFJB010002483.1, on the reverse strand, counting down.
TGATACACATTTTGTCATTATAGTTTTTAAAAAAAATTATTTTGCTTAATTACAGCCATATAATTGCTACTGTTAAAGAAAGAATCTTCATTGGATATGATATTGTGTTGGTTAAGCAAATAGTTATAAATATATATATATATATATATATATATATATATATATATATATATATATATATATATATATATATATATATATATATATTACACAAGGTGATTCATAAGTTTCGTCCCAATCATCAATTCTTTTTAAAATCAAATAACGGAACTCTCTGTATGTGGGAATTGATTTTGGCTTTATGTTATCCTTTAGTTACACAGATTAGGTACTACTTAAGATTATACATGGCGATTCAATACTTTTGCAAAATATTAAATATAACAATAGGTGGAAAAACCTTTCTTTTTTTCATCACCCTGTACCTAAAAATTGACTCGGTCAAGGTATATTGATTTCAAAATGTTCGAATACAACATATTATAATGATTTCGTTCCTAAAGTTTCGTTTCAATCCTATGAGTAGATTTGTAGATAGAGTCTGGCAAGTTTCACCAAGACATGTTAAATGAAATTGTCAGCGTTTTTAAATCCTTATGGAAAGTGGCCTTTGGTAAAAATGTATAATTTTCTGATATGTAGTAGTTCTCGACGTACTCATCAATATTGTTCATGAGCACAAAATCATCCTCTGACTAGTTAAAGTTTCAAAATAGCACGATTCGCATGTTCATTGTGTTTATTTGAAATTACTACGTTATTTTTTTTCTTCACAATGCGATTTTTGCATTTTTATGGGATATGTAGATATACACAAAGGATATAATTGATTCTTAGTTACAGGGTGATACACAGTTTAACGCTATACTTTAAAAAGAATATTTTGTTTTGTAACAGCCACATAATTGCTATTGTGGAAGGCTTTTCATTGGGTGTCGTATTGGGTTAGTTAAGTAAATAGTTAAAAATATATATTATATAGGGTAAAAATATATATTATGCAGGGTGATACAAAGGTTTGCCCAATCATTAAATCTTTTTAAAATCAAATAACGGAACCCTCTGTATACGGGGATTGATTTTGACTACATTTTATCTTTTAGTTAGACGTATTATGTACTACTTAAGAGTATACAATAATTTTACAAAATACTAAATATGACAATAAGTCCAAAAACCTTTCTTGTTTTCATTACCCTGTATCTTAAAATTAGCTTTTTCGAATTATGTATATAGATTTTAAAATCTGCGAATACAGGTTATTGTACAGATTTTGTTCCGAAAGTCTCGTTTTAATTCTGAGATAAAGCCTGGCAGGTTTCACCAAGACATATCAAATGAAACTGTTAGCGGTTTTAAAGGAACCAATATGTTATCTTCTATGGTTTATTGGTTAAGCTGGATTGAATTTGTAACGTCCAGAGAGTAGTTTTAAATTGTGATACACAAGTCAGCATATGCACATGCTATGCAAAGTGAAAACCAGACACATTGTTTAACTCGCGTGTAATGTACCAAATGTTAGTAAAACTGTTATTAACAGGGAAAAGGAATACGTGTGGTATTTGTACTGTACCTATTATATTGATCATGATACGTTAAGGTATAAAACAATACTTACACCAAAAACCAATACTAGGACTTGAGTGGTAATAGTCAAACCGACCAGTCGTTTGGATTTCGAAATAGTTAGTTATAGTGTAGAGTGCTAACTAGATATAGATTGGAACATGTATTATTGTTATTAAGAACTCCAAGTGAAGACAAGTAAAGCTGTTCCAATCTATATCTAGTTAGCCCTGTCTTAGTGAAACTTGCCAGGCTCTATCTCATAGGATCGAAACGAAACTTTCGGAACAAAATAAGTATAATAAACTGTATTCTAAGATTTTAAAATCTATATACATACCTTGAAAGAGCTAATTCTAAGATGCAGGGGAATGTAAACGAAAAAGGTTTTTCGACTTATTGTCTTATTTGGTATTTTGTAAAATTATTGAATCGCCTTGTATATTCGTACGTAGTACATAATACGTCTAAATAAAAGATAAAGTGTAGTCAAAATTAATTCCCGTATACAGAGGGTTCCGTAATTTCAAATAAAAAAAATGAACATGCAAATCGTGGTATTTTGAAATTTTAACACTTTAACTAGTCACAGGATGATTCTGTGCTCATGAACAATATTGATGAGTACGTCGAGAGCTAATACATATCAGAAAATTATACATTTTTACCAAAAGCCACTTTCCATAATGATTTAAAATGCTGACAATTTCATTTGACATGCCAAACTCTATTTGCAAATCTACTCATTGGATTGAAACGAAACTTTAGGAACAATTTGATTACAATATACTGTATTCAAAGATTTTAAAATCAATAAACCTTGACTGAATCAATTTTTAGATACAGGGTGGTAAAAGAAAGAAAGGTTTTTAGACTTATCGTTATATTTAATATTTTGCAAAATTATTGATTTGCTCTGTATAATCTTAAGTAGCACCTAATCTGTCTAACTAAAGGATAAAATGATGTCAAAATCAATTCCCACGTACAGAGGGTTCCGTTATTTGATTTTAAAGAGCATTGATGATTGGGACAAAACTTATGAATCACCTTGTATAATATATATTTATGATTATTTATTTAACCAACACAATATCATATCCAATGAAGAGTCTTTCACAGTAGCAATTATATGGCTGTAGTAAAACAAAACAATTTTTTTAAAAAACTATAATGACAAAATGTGTATCACTCTGTAAATAAGATTGAATGGTACCCTTTGTGTACAATTACATATCCTATAAAGATGTAAAAATCGAATTTAGAAGATAAAATGAACATCAGTACTTTCAAACCAAAAATAATGAAGATGGAGAGAGGGTAGTTTAAAACTTTAACACTTTTTTTCTAAAACTAGCAGTAGGATGACGTGCCTATGAACAATATTGATGAGTACTATAAGAACTAATAGATATAAAAAAATTAGACATTTTAACAGAATACCACTTTCCATAAGAAAATGGCGTGGTCCTTTGAAAATGATGAGCTTGTATTTTATATAAATGTATGTAAACAATGTGCATTTTGTTTGTTTTGAGATAAATTGTATATGTTATGTCATAAAATGTTGAATTAAATTTATTTGGATATCTTGTAGTGTAGGTATAAAGAGAATAGTCCAATCCATTACAGGTTTTAAATAAAAAAATACACATAAACGCATTTTATTAGTACATTAATATAAAGCAAAAGAACCGATTTTATTACATTGAAATTTTTTAGTCACAGCTTATTTTTAAAATCGTATTGTATTTAATATGTATGAATGTGTCAAAGCTTATGATTTATTTTGCGTTAATTAAAAGTCAATAAGATTTGGCAACACTCATAAAAATTATAGTTTGTTGCTTTTAATGTATGGTTGAGCTCAATGTATGCTTAATTGCCAGAAGTGCATGCTAAAAATAGCCGCATGCAATATATACCGTAATTATCCCTCATTTATGCATTTGAACTGTTGAGTTTAATTGAAGTACACGAATTCTTGTGTACTTATTTTAATTTTTTTTGTTCTCTTACTACTTGAAGCCATTACAGATACAAGTATGTAACTAAATGTTAGAATAAAAAATTATATACATGTAATTCTGTTAACGTTAACAAAACCTGAGAATTAAGTTAACCTTGTTTGAAATGTAATCATACTTTTTACTTTATTTCTTTATTTACACTATTCCCCATTTTTCTCGAGCAGTACAGAGTGGTTCATTTTCGATGTTTTCTTATGGGAAAGTATTCTATTACAGATAGACAAAAAGTAATATGGGGTCTTTATGCTCGATTTTGGTGTTAATTAAGATCCAATAGTCATAATCAAGATATCTCTGACCGGTATTGCGCAATTAGCCAAAATTGTAAGAATGGCGATTTTGAAAAACTTGTTTAACTTTTTTATTTCTAAATGTATCGACAAAATGTATAAACATCCGTTTAGCATAGACAACAACCTATCATTCTTCATGTTTCCATGAACTGGTTCTATTTTAGATTTCTAAGAATTGAAGTTTAACATTAATTTATTGTTTATATATTATTATAAACAAATCTAAGCCTAACAAAAAAAACTATTTTAAACATAAATTAACACTAACAAAAAAAAACTAAAACTTAAAACACCTAAATTCTCTAACGTATGTAATACCTTTTACGTATCATGAATGTTTTGGGGCACTTTTGCTAGGGAAGTGCGTTCCGTTAGTCTCTGCACTTTAGCCACTTCCGATATCATAATATTCTTGCATCGGGAGTGGTTCTAAGTGAGAGTTTTTTTGCTGCTGCTGCAGGTGGTTGCATCAAAACATTGTGCAAGATAATTGCTTTATTTTTGCTCAAGTATAATTTTGTTATCTTACTGCTTGAAGCCATTACAAAATGCAAGTATGTAACTAAATGTTACAATAAAATTTTAGATTATATATATATATATATATATATATATATATATATATATATATATATATATATATATATATATATATATATATATATATATATATATATATATATATATATATATATATATATATATATATATATATATATATATATATATATGTATAAAATCTGTTAACGTTAGTAAAATTGGTAAAAAAGTGTTACATGTGGACCAGATTCGGACATATAAATGACTACAGAAGTTCGTTAGGTTTACTGCATAAGTTAATGAAATTTTGGAATGGGATAGGTTGACATCGTTCTTAATACGTATTTTCATCGCCTCATTATAACGTTTACTAGCTATACATTCAGAGTTCCTTAAAGCCTTCATATCAGGATCTGAGGTCCTTTTCTGGGACATTGTTCATGACTTATTACAAATCTACGTTTCTTTAACTTATTTGCAAAAATAACACAACAACAACAATTAAAGTCTTTTTTTTTGTACTTATACAATAAAGTTCCTTAAACCTAATACATATAATTGTGTTCTGAGACACTTACAACAACATTTGCCAGCAATAAATTTTTTTTACACACTTTTTGTACGGTTCTGTAAAATGATTCTAGTTAAAGAATGTGTAATTTACATATGGTTGGTCGCAGTACTATTAGAAACAAACAAAATATTATGTTTGTTGTTTTTCTGACTGCACCCCAAAACTACTCATGAACCCATCCTTTGTGTTTAGCAGCGTTATCTGCAGGTCACATATATTTTTATAGTTTTCAATAGGTTACTAACTGAACAACAATACTCTTAAGTTTGTATTTACTCCTTTTTCCTTCTATTTTTTATTTAACCTTAAATGCTTCTACTTTACTACATATACATTATTTATCTACACTGTTTTACATATTCCTCATTACGCCTTGCTTCATAATTTTTGTTCAATCGCTTCTTTCGCTCCTCCACACTTACTACTTTTTCTTCTTTACTTTCTCTTTCTACCTTATGTACTTCTACTACTAGTTTCGTCATTTCTGCTAATCAACAGTATACTGAATCTTGCACACACACACACACACACACGATGAAGACTTTTATACTAAAAATTTGCATTCTAATCTTACACAATCATGGTTTCCAACACTACTTTTTTCAAACACAAAAAATCATTCTTCTCGAGAACGGGCCAGAATTTGCCAAAACTAAATTGAAAAACCCCCTCCAAGAATGACCTTGAATGGCTTGACTCAATTTAGCCAATACGAGAATCACTTATCCTTGACCTACTTTTTAGAATAAACAACAACCTTCATATTTCCATGAACTGATTCTATGTTTAGATTTCTAAGAATTTTAATATGCTACACTTCGGATCAATAAACTGTAACCTTGAACACGTATTTCTTAGAAATGTAATTTGATACCCCCCACTAGCCAATTCTATGTTTAGATTTCTAAGAATATCATACCCCTGCAGATCAATAAACTTTGACCTTGTAAATTGATTTCTATGAAATTGTAATATGATATCAGTAAATTTTGCCCTTGCAGAATTTGGTTCAATTTAGCCTCAGCCACGGTGCATGAGCTATTTGGCTTGTTTTCTGTGGGGAAATGACTACTGCTTCTGGGAAACGGTTACCTGCGTTGGAAAACGGATCCCTGTGTTTGGGAAACCGCTATCCGTTTCCCAAAGACAGATAGCCAGAAGCGGCAGTCGTTTCCGCACAGAGAACAAGTCAAATAGCTCATTCACAACAGCTTAGGCTAAAAAAATAAAAATATTAATTGTTGTTGCGTTCTTTTTGTATATAGAAGAAGAAGAGGAACACGAAGGGTTTTAGCCAATCACTAATTATATTTTCTCGATTAGAAAAAGATGTATAATTAAAAAAATAAAGACTTTAATAGTTGTGTTCTTTTTGCATATACAAGAAGAAGAGGAATATGAATGGTGTTAGTTAGTTACCAATTATATTTATATTATATGGCTGAAAAAATATTTGCTGTGGTATCCAGAAATTTGAGCACAAACTTATGAGAATTAAAATCCTATTTATACTAACATTTTATTTCATGTTAAGAGTTACACTTTGTTATTAACAATATATTTAAGTGTTTTTCGAAAATTATTTTTTTCATAGTCTAGTTCATCACTTCACCTTTAGCATTCTTGAAACGGTTAAAGGATCTTAGGAATATTTTTACCACAAGTAATAGAAGTAAAAAGAGAAATTAAAATTGTTTCTTTGTTCTAACATTTCAATAATCGGTTACAATGAATACTCATTCATTCATTATCTAGTAATAGTAGCTGTCCATTCATCAGTTTTGGTATTATAGTGTACTCCATAAGTATGATCAATAGCACCTTCAGCATCCTTCATAATACGTTCAACGTATATGCGACGTTGTACTGCTTGAGAAAAATAAAAAAATGGGGGATAGTGTAAATAAATAAAGTAAATCATGTTATTATATTTCAAACAAGGTTAAATTCTCAGGTTTTGTTAACGTTAACAGAATTACATGTAAATAATCTTAAAATTTTATTCTAACATTTAGTTACATGCTTGCATTTGTAATGGCTTCAAGCAGTAAGAGAACAAAATTATCCTTGAGCAAGAATAAAGCAAATATCGTTTGCGATCTTTGGTGCAAGCACCTGCAACACAAAACCCTCACTTAGAACCACTCCTGATGCAGGAACTTTATGAAGATATTCCTGTTATTTTGAAAAGTAGGGATATTACATAATTTATAGTTTTTCATAGTAATTTAATTATTGATAGATACATAACTATTTTACTATATTACTTTCTTGTAGCATTACGCCTGCAACAACCCTTGCAGAATCACCCCTACCATCTCCATAAGCAGCAGCACCACATCCACTGCAATATGGAGTAAATAATTTGCAGCTTATTAGGGAAGAAGGGTACGAATCCAAGGGTTCAGTACGTGAAACTCAGGACCCCACAACCCTTCAACAATTGTAGCAGAAGAGTGTGAGGTGATTGGGGAACATTTTAGGTACTTATGTGAACAGTGAGGAATCGGGAGTGGCTAAAGTGCAGAGGCTAATGGAAGAATTGGCCGAAGCCAATGATTGCCTAGCAAAAGTGCGCCAAAACATTTAAGAGACTAAAAAGTGTTATATACCATAGAAAATTTAGGTGTTTAAGTTTAGTTATTTATTTTGTTAATTAGTGCTAGTAGGTAGTTTTTTGTTTAAAACAGTTTTTGTTAGGGTTAGACTTGTTCATAATATATAAAAAGTTATTCAATGTTAAAATGTTTTCATGCTTTAATAATTATCGCAAAACATTTTCCATTCTCCTAAAAAATTTACTACAACAAAAATGTATGCAAGAAAAATTTAAATCACAGTGCAACTTGTGCTACAAAAATGAAGTGATCTACATTAGGGAAAAAATGTGTTAAGAAAATAATGCATAGAATCCTGAAAGTAAAAGTTAAATGAAAAAGTCTCATTTAAAATATAATTAGCTTCAGAAAGATATTCAACATCAAAGAAGCGTAATTTAAACACGCCTTCAAAAAGAAATAAACCATTATAATGTGTTTCATGTTTTATACGGAATAATGAATTTGTAATTTTAAAATAATAAAGGCTTTAAATTATGTAATGCATTATCCTTAAAGTTATGTATGAGTGTAAAATCAAATAATTGTTAACTACTTAAACGCAAGTGTGTAAAATGAGTTGCATAAATTCATGGCTTTAATATGCACTGGAGAGAGTAAATGTATGTGTGAGTATACGTACTTCGGAATAAATATGAAAAGACATACGTCGATAGGAATGGAAAGAGATGCATCACGACATAATGTGGACGTGCGCATGTGAAGGGCTCTGAAAGAGGTGGGGAAGGAAAGAAGGCTCTCCTGAATTTTTTAATTTGCCCCTATGTCCCTGTCAATAATTTTTTTTTGAAAACATGAATGCGTTTTACAAGTGACACTTTATCTTTGGACTTCTTATTTTGCCAAAAAATATGAAAATTGGTCCATTTAACTGACATTTCAAATTTTAAATTATTTTTGAACTTATGAACACTCACAAAACACACACACAAAATTCGTTAGAGCAATCATGTTTAAAAAATAATCGATCGATTGTGGGAAGAGGACAAATTATCCTAATTTAAAATTTAAAATATGTACACAAGAATGCGTGTACTTCAATTAAACTCAACTGTTCAAATGAAAGATAATTTCGCTATATATGTAGCGTGCGGCTATTTTTAGCGTGCACTTCTGGCAATTAAGCATACCTTGAGTTCAATCATACATTAAAAGCAACAAACTATAATTTTTGTGAGTGTTGCCAAATCTTACTGACTGTTAATAACGCAAAATAAATCATAAGCTTTAACTAAAAAAATTCATTGTAATAAAATCAATTCTTTTTGGTTTATATTAATGTACTAAATACAACATGCTGAAAGTCGTTTTACATGAAAATTAAATTAGATCATATTCATACAATACGATTTTTAAAAATACGCTTTGACTATAAAATTTCACAGCAATAAAATCGGTTTTTTTGCTTTATATTAATGTACTAATAAAACGCGTTTATGTGTATTTTTTTATTTAAAACCTGTAATGGATTGGACTATTCTCTTTACACCTACAAAATATCCAAATAAATTTAATGTCAAATTTCAGTGTTCCTAGAATTTACTTCACCGTATTCATCAAAATATACATACATCTGGAAACCCCATTAGTATACGAACATTTCAGTTAGAATTTAAAAGACCTCTTAAATGATCGTAAGTATTTTATGTGTTGCCGATATATTTTTGTACATATAGAAAAGTTTACAGTGTGGTTATTGGATCTATTAAAGAATCACCGTCAAACGCTTCATGCACGTTGAAAGGTATTCCGAAATTCGTTGCTATGCACGTATCGCGACTAGCACCAAAGACAACGGTGGAAGATCTTACGAGTTTTTTAAAACAACATTTTCCTGAAGTGACATGTGAATTGCTTAACTCCAAAAATCCGGAAAACTACGCTTCCTTTAAGGTAGCTATAACGGAAGAAAACTTTAAAAAAGCGATGGATCCATCAATGTGGCCAGATCAAGTGTGCATTAGACGTTTTTTATTCAAGAGGAAAATAGAAGAACAACCAGCGTAGGTTTTGATCCCAATTTGCTATTCATAAATATTCAATACTTAAATTTACTTAAGATAAATAATTTGCTTCTCGACATTCACGATTTTGAAAATTTGTTTTTTTTATGTCTAACTGAAACCGGTATGAAACCCCAACATATTGAAAATGTAGTTATTGAAGGTTACTCCTTAGCGTCTTACTATTGTAGAAGCTCTTTCAAAGGAGGGGGACTCGCTATCTATGTTAAAGTACAACAAAATATAATTAAATATAAAAAAATAGACTTAAACAATTTTTGCATTGATAAACAAATTGAAGTTTGTGCAATTTCCTATTACTATCGATCAACAGAACATATAATTGTAAGCTGTTATAAATCGCCTTCGGCAGACGTTAAAATATTCATTGTTTCTTTAACGAATGTATTAAAGTATATTTTTAAACCAAGTGCCAACATTATATTGTGTGGAGATTTTAATGTACACGCTAATCTAAATTCAACCGATTTCATTAGGTTATCAAATCATTTATCTACTTTCAATCTAAAAAATGTTGTAGGATGGCCTACCAGAGTCACAGGAACAACTGCTACAATTATCGATCATATCTACGTAAATCCCAGCGGTACCCACGGCACCGCCTGTGTTGTCGACAATATTATATCCGATCATAAAACCATACTTTTTGAAATGCTTTTTGATAAAGGAAAAATAGGTAAGAGTCTTTCATATTATAAAAGAAATTTTGGAAGTAATTCAATTAGTCGATTTGAAAGTGAGCTGGCTTCAATAAATTGGGATTATTTGTATACCATTATTGATGTAAATGCGGTATTTGATTTTTTCTATAACCATTTTATATACATATTTGAACAACATTTTCCTCCACGGATTTGTAGTAATCATGGCGTAAACAGAACTTCATCTTGGGTAAACCAAGAAATTAAATCTTCTAGTGAAAACTAAAAATTTATTTGCCTTGTGTAGGAAATACCCCACTTAGTACCAAATTACAAACTCGCAAAACAACGCCATAAAAATTGGTGAGTCAAACTAAAAGAATATCTCCAAAATATAATTCTAAATGATGCAAATCCAACAAGGAAGGCTTGGCAAATAGTTTTTAAAATTTCTAAGCAACTGACATTGCAAAATGCTAACATAAGAAAAATTAAAAATAAAGACCACATAACTGAAGATCCTAACGAAATTGCAAACGTTTTCGTAGAATACTTTAAAAATGCACCTCTAGATGCAATTAAACGAATTCCCAACTCTAATATTTCTTTACCAAATGACCAAAATATTATAAATAGTCATTTCCTCCTACAACCGTATACTGAAGAAGAACTATTTCGCTTTGTAAACAACAAATTAAAAAATAAAAGGTCAGCAGGTCCTGCTAACATTCCTGATTTTCTTCTAAAACGTATACTATTCTATATCTCAAAACCTCTTACGTATATAATTAATCTTTCCTTCTGTAATGGTATTTTTCCAAATAGTATTAAAATTGGGAAAATAATTCCTGTGCATAAGAAATGTGACACTCAAATGCCTGAAAATTATAGACCAATTGTTCTAACCTCGGGCTTTTCCAAAATTTTTGAAATATGTTACTCAAACCGCATTCTTCAATATTTGGAAAAAAATCAAATTTTATCAAATAAACAACATGGTTTTCGCTCAAGAAAGTCTACTCACTCCGCTATGCATGATCTAATTGAAGAGGTACTCGTTCAGATTGAAAAAGGTATCTACCCAATTGCAATTTTCTGTGATTTAAGTCGCGCCTTTGATTGTGTTAACATCAATGAACTAATTAAAATATTAAAACGCTCCGGTATTAGTGGTACAGCTTTAAGGCTTCAAAGTTTTCTAAAAAATCGATCCCATATGTAAATATTATGAATAATCATAAAAATGCAATGTGTGCATTTAAATCCAAAACAGTTAACATAGATATTGGTGTTCCCCAGGGCACTATACTAGGACCCATTTTGTTCCTGCTGTACATAAATAACTTTGCAAGTAACATTGCTGATGGATTCGTTGTTCAATATGCCGATGATACATCTATCATTGTTTCAGATAAGTCAAATGCTACATTAAGAGCCAAATGTGATAGCATACTAAATGATATTTATATTTGGTTTAGTAATAAATCTATACTCTTAAATCCTGATAAAACTAATTACATCAGATTTCATAATCACCAAAAACAGATCCCAACTCTTACCTTAAGTATAAACTCCAATAATATTACAAAACAGAGTTGTGTAAAATTCTTGGGACTTTATCTCGATGAATGTTTAAATTGGAAGAAACATTGTCAACAACTGATTTCCAAATTGAACTCGCATGTTTACTTATTCAGACATCTGCGTCATTTCCTAACGATAAAACAGCAATTAATGATTTATCATTCCACATAGAATCTAGGATTAGATATGGCATTTGTTTTTGGGGTAGTTCCACCCTTTCTAAAAATGTATTTATTGCTCAAAAGCAAATAATTAGAACGATCCTAAATATTCCCTCCACCAGTAGTTGTAGACACATATTCACCGAACTTAAAATTCTAACTTTATCTAGTCTATTTATATATGAATTGTGTCTCTACATTTATCAAAATAAACAAAATTGGCTGTTAATAAGTGACATTCACAACATAAAAACTAGAAATAACAAAAATTTTTATATTCCGATCTATAAAAGCGTGCTTGCAAGAGGATATAAAAAATAGCAAAACATTAAAGAGTTTTAAACTCAAACTAAAAGAATATCTAGTCATAAAATGTGTATATAGTCTTGACGAATTTTTGTAACGTTAGTGTGTTATTTAATTAATTAGATTAAGAAAATTGACGAATCTTATACAGTAATTGTTATTGTCAAAGAATAAATATGTTTATTATTATTATTATTATAGAAAGAGATTAGCATAAACATTATTATTTTGCAAATAAATATTTCAGTTAAAATTATTCAAAATTAGTTTTTTCTTGATAGGTACATTATTTTGTACGTAACAATCATATGATTTACCGAATTTTATCTCTTAGTATGTCGAGCTTTGATTTTTTTCGAATAAGTTTACTCTTACAGTGACTTAAGCGTACACCAACAGTTACATGTTTATATATATATATATATATATATAATATATAATATAATATATAATTATACATATTCAAATAAATAACGTTTTTAAAATTCAGATAAAGTCAAATGCATGTTTAAAACGCTTAATTCAACATTTTTGATATAGTCATTACAATTTATCTCAAAACAAACAAATGCACATTGTTGCATGAATTTACATAATATTTATCACTTAATCATGTCAAGGATATTAATATAAATTAATAATTTTCAATTTAAAACTGTATGTATTATACACACTTATATACAGTGCATTATATTTAATATATATAATATATATATTTTTTTAGCAATAATTGACTAGAAAAAATAACGTCAATTTAGATGTAAACATTCAAAACAGTGTTCATGGTACTATTTTAAACTTCACATTAAAATTTCAAATTGCATATAGCTATACATCATTTTGAAGGTATTCAAAACAAACAACAGAAAATTGATTTTCACATTTTGAATACAAGCGAAAATATCAATACTATAAAATAATTTTTCATTGATTTCATGTTCAAGAAAATACAATACTTTATTAAATGTTCAAAATGTTCTCAATTCTTAAAACAAATACAATCTATTATTAACTCACTTTATTAAGTGCTAATGTTCTCCATTCTCTAGACAATAAACAACACTTATAGTTTTGTATGTCAAAAATACTGCTACCAGAATCTCTCATATGAGTCCTGTACAGCTTCTAGCTGAACCATGCAGTCTATGGTGGACCTCCTTTACAAACCATATTGATGTGGCTAAGTAAGTTTCTTTTCGACACGTATACTAGTCTAAAATTAATCATTTTCAAAATTGTACAAGCAGCACAAGACTAATTGGCATAATCATTTTGAAGGTATCATAAATCCATGTTGTCTTTAGTAGAACTATTGTAGCTTCTCCCATTTTGAAAATACACATCCGACCATATGTGGTTGTATGTATTTAGAATAAACGTTTTAGTCCATGTTAGATGCTTTAAAAAATCATAGTTAATGTTATCTGGACCCACTGCAGAATGATTTTACGTTTTTAGGATATAATTCATACATGGAAAAGGTAAATTATATTAACGTGTCTCAAAATGTTCAATTTCCTTGCCTTGGTTAACAAGAAAGATCTATCGTAATTGACAGTCCTGCTAGCTGATTCAAAAATGATGGCCATTGTTTCTTAAATATGAGGTCGCGGTGATGGATGGTTCTCTACAATTAGTTAACATGCATGTCTTGACCAGTGCACAGCTAACCTTTCGCCAGGTTTTAGTGGTTGATGAACTAGAGGTAAGTGTGTTTCAACTACTGTTTAAATTGTCTTTACTTCAGTATTATTCGTACTGATAGCTCTCATCTGTTTGAACGAACTAATTTGTCGGTGTTGGATTCTGCAGAATCGGTTAAAAGCTCTTTTTGTTTTTGATGGCAGATGCTATTGTAACAAGGCACTCCACATTTGCCGGTTTTCTCACTTTCCGGAACTAACTTGGTGTGTATGTAAAAGAGAACAAAGATGTCATCTTCCATGTGATTAGGAGGATAAGGAATTCTTGTAAAGTGACCAATTTGTTTATTTATAATCCATATTCTAGAAAATGGACTTCTTTTCTGGCAGATTGTAGATAATGATAAATGATCACTGGTAAGATTATTTCCAGGTGACGTGGGTACGGTAGGAGTGACCAACGTTAAATCTACCGTTGAATTCTCTCTGAGCCTTGGTTAACTGATCAGTGTTGTAATAATAATTCCTCTTGTTCAATAAAGGTTTCAACAAGATCGCTGGTCACTAGATATAGATGACTGTTTGCGTTGAAGTCACCTAGTAGGATAAAAGGTGCAGGAAGCTGCTTGATAAGTTGAGGTAAATCTTGTAGTTCCCAATTAAACTCAGGTAGGTAGATATTACATATAGTAAGCTCTATGGGATAGGTTATGTGAACCGCTACTGCTTGAAGTGAAGATTCAAGATTTATAATAGTTGCTTTAATACCACTTTTGATAAATATTGCAACGCCTCCAGAGGCGCGGGCGTGATGTAAAAAGTCCTTCCTATGGATTGAGAAACCTTTTAGTTCGTAAAGTTGGTCTGCCTTTAAATGAGTCTCTTGTAGACAGATACATAATGGAGAGAAATCCCTTATTAATAGTTTTAAATTGCAGTACCGGTTAGATATGCCATTAGAGCTCCATTGCAGTATAAAAGTATCCATTTTAAGTTTTAGGATTACTGAATACATTGCGAGCTGTAAGGGATACGACAAATATTGTATAGATAAAACAAAACAAATAAAGATAAAATGACTAGATAAATAAATGTAAAAATTACTAAACAGATAAAACGATAAAATGACTAGATAAGTGTATATAAGTATCACAGTTAGGCTGTCACTTTAATGTAAAGTTAGTGACTAGATTTATTTAGGTGGTTTCCGGGATTTACCCTTCGGCCAACCTTTCCCTCTTTTTCTAAGATTTTCTCTCTCTTTGCTTGTTAAGGATGACTGAGAGTCACCTCCATCACTGGAGGAGTAGATCTCATCCGCGCCTCTTTTTTTGACATCTGATTGGTTTTCGGATTGTGAAGTTACAGGACGATTAGAGGGTGCTACAAAGCTCAGAACTTGTACCATTATAGCAGGCTGTTGCATATTATCAGTACTTTTTAGTAGCAATGGTTTTATTGCTTCTACCATTAGAGGAAATAACTCTTTTGCTAATGATGGTACATCTAAAATTGGTTGTTTTTCTTTGGTAGCCATTGCGTAACTGACTCCAATCGTTGGTGTTGGTATTATTACCCTTTTCTTTGCTTCTACGTACGTAATTTTCTCCCTAACCTTTATTTCTTGTATTGCAGCTTCAGTCTTAAATTTCGGACATTGAGTGGATCTGGCTGAGTGAGGACCGTTGCAATTTACACATATTATACGATCCTCACACCTGCTACCTTCATGTAATTTCTTGCCACAGACCTGTGGTAGTTAACAGTTTAGAGAGGCGTGACCAAATTGTTGACAATTAAAACATCTAAGTGGTGGAGGCACATATAACCGTACATTGAGTGAATAGAAAGCTACTTTGATGGTTTTGGGAAGAATTGGAGAGAAACGTGAGAACATGTACGGGACTGTCCCTTAATATTCCATCTTTCTTTGATTTGAACCTTCGAACTTCGATTACTCCTTGCGAATGAAGTTCTTCGCATATCTCATTAGCTGAACAATTCAACAGGTCTAGACAATAGATCACACCCCTAGAAATATTCAGTGTTTTATGGGGGAATACTTCAATCTCGTAACCTAAAAATGTACTACTTTGTAGTATACGTTTTGCTTGGTTAACGAACGTCGATTCAACCAAGGGACCTTCTTTAGCTTTCTTTACCATTTTTATCGTACCAAATTGTCCATATATACCTTTACTAATAGCAAAAGGGCTAACCCTATCAAAATTAACGAGCTGTTCATTTCCTTTCCTTTTGATGACCAAGAACCGAGGGACCTTTTCTTGGCTATATACTGTGGGGAGGCGCCTCTATCCCCACAGGCGTTTCAACGCTAGCGACCAGGATTCCCCCTGGCCACGCTTAGTCTTCCCCTCGCGCAATCCCTTCAGCACCTAAAACTGCCAAACGACCTTGGGATTGGGGGATTTTTGATAGAGGTTACCTTCCTCGTAGTCCAGGCGGTAAAGCCAAGACCACCGACCGCTAGCTGTACGACGTTCCCTAGCCACGCCCTGCTAGAGTCTCTGAAGTACAGTTCGCGGTTGCGGTATTAGGACACGGCTAGCGCTCAGCCGTCCCCAGCAAGGACATCCCGGGCTTGCCACACCCGTATACGCTTTTGACGGCGCATGTCCTGGGAAGAGTAGAAAGACAAACGAAAAGGTCTCTCGGCTTGCGCTGGGAGCCTGAAGAGAACAAGAGTTAGAGCGAGGGTGCTCCGACAGAAAAGAGTTAAAGTAAGGGAAGCCACTCAAGACTAGTATAAGAAAAGTGAACTTCCAGCTAAGGGGACGCAGGGTTTCCGTCCCTGTCCTTGTTAGATACAAGGCCCCACGTGAACTGGTCCGCGATACCGTATTGTGTAGAGCTAACAGTGACGGTTTTAAGGCCACGAGCTCATATTTCGGTGTTGGCCTTGCATCACTTACGATCATTTGCAAGGTCGTTCCCCTATCCGCCACCTAGGGACGCGCCTAGTAGGTAGTTCAACCGCTTTATTATTATTATTATTATTATTATTATCATTATTATTATTACTATTATTATTATTACTATTATTATTATTACTATTATTATTATTATTATTATTATCACTAAACAGAAAAGCGCTAACGCGATGTGGTCAGTAGAGGCCATGATGATTCAGACTAAAAAACATTTAAATTCGTCTGAACGTTTGGAGGGTCGTCAGTCCATCCGGCGATCGGCCTTCTGGTGGACTGATCGAACTGACAGGCTTGCCGGACCGTGTGTAGCCGGCTTTACAGTAAATTACCAAAGTCGTTCAATGTTTTCAGGAAACCACCGTTCTGCATAAAACTAAGCGGTGTTTAACCACGTTCCCTATTTAGGAGTACTTAATATCGGCTGAGGTGGTAGCGGTAATTAATGCTCAATTTTGCGTTCTTAAAACAGCTTTTAGGAGCAAAACGTACCAGTAATGGAAATAATGTCTGTATTGCGCGTGCTCTTTTGATTATGTAGCGAGCTGCACCTGAATACACTATACTTCTTCAACAAATTTATTTGGCCAAAGTATATGAAGTGAATCTTTTATATATCCTGCTGCAGTACTTGATGGTAATTTTCGCACAATAATGTTAGCTCCATACATAAACGGTAACATCGTAACATGAAAAACATATGAACCATTTCATATATTATGATAATTTTAGGGAAATTTGAAATATACCTCAAAATATGACGGAAATTGAAACTATTTTATTACCTTTAGTATACTTGTGTATCATAAAACGCAAAAAATCCTAATTCTCAGACAAATTTATAGAATATGAAATTTCATAAAAATCCGATGCTTAGTAATCACTGTTATGTTTACTAGAATTACTTTGACTCAAATTTTAATTACAAATTTACCGTGAATTAAGTTGCTTAAGTTGGACTTTTGTTTACTAATAGTATTCCTCAACAGGCTAAGATTTGCCTAACGAACTAAAGCACTCAGGAACACTGGGAGAGTGTTAGGGATATTGTTAGGCTGCGGAAAAATGTGTATGATCGGCTACCTTAAATTTGCTTAAATCAAAGTTTGAAGGAAAACAGAAACTGGATAGTGCATTCCACAATTTTATCGCTGTGTGGAAAGATATAGAGTGCGACACTCTGGTGTGTATGGACAAACCGAAGATGGCCTGAGAAGGTATTAAGGAGTGTATTTCGGAATCACACTTGCGTTGTAGTAGCGATAGAACAAGGAAAGAACCGTTTTTTACACACTGTATAGAAAACTCTGACTTACAGACTGTAAGTCAGAAGTTCGAGACGGGTCATTTATAAGTCTTTTGGATGCGGTTTACCATATCAAGGTCGTATTGGAAAGCACTGACCCAGAGGTGGGAATTGTATTCCAGATGAGGTCAAATTTGAGCTTTGTGAAGTAAAAGGAGTTGTTGCGATATGAAGTACTGTTTCTGTCGATATAGAAACTCCAGTTTATGGGCAACTATTTTGATGGCAGACAAAAGGTGGTTACCCTATGAAAGGCTCGATAATACGGACATCACCAACATGCAAATAGAGTTTTAAAACTTGAGATCTAGGTCATTCATATTTACACCAGGAAATGATCGGTCTTTCTTGGCGGACACAAGACAACACTGGGTATTGTCGGCGTTGAACGTGAGTAGATTATTCTTTCCCCATTCAACGATACGTTGCGTTATTCCAAGGTTGGGGGACATGTGCGAGGACGACTCTGTGTGAACCCATACTGGTAATAGTTGAGAGGTTTATTGGGCCCGAGGAACGAAAATGGTTGATGGTTGATAGTTTTTACATGATTTTTGATAGAGCGGAAGCGATAGCTATTGATAGATAGTTTGAGGGATCGGTTTTCTCGCTTTTTTAGGAATAGGTTGGACATTTTCCAACTTCTACGATGAGGGAAACTGTCCAGATGATATGGTGATCGAAAAGAGTTTGGACAATACAGGTACTATCTCGGGTAGCATTTTTTTAAGGACGACAGCTGGGATACCGTCAGGGCCACTCGCTTTGCTTGAGTCAAGTTTATTGATAATTGATTCTAGAAGCTTGTATCGAAAGAAGACTGGTTTCATGGCGTATGAAGTAAATTTGGGCGACGGTGCAATTTTACTGTTGGCTTTAGCTAATGACCAAAATTTACGACTACCCTAAGAACAGGACACTAATTCTGTGCATTTAAGTTCTTGAAATGAGTGAAATGAGGGAGCTGATGAAATAAAATATGAAGGGAGTAAGGAAAGACATCAAAGAAGTGAAAGAAACACAAGGAAGGAAGAGAAAAGGAATGGAAGGGGGAAAACAAGAATTGCTAGAAGGAATAGAAAAATTAGAAACAAAGTAGAATGAAAGAGAAGGAAAAGGAAGAATAATATCGTAACAAAGGGGTGGAGAAGCAAGGAACCACATAAACAGTTGCTAGCGATGGCGGAAGAGAAACTAAATGTAAAAGTCGAATTTAGGAAGAGGAAGAGGGAAAATGAGATGGTGCTGGCGGAAATGGAGAGCTGGGAGGAGAAGCAGAAGATTATGACAGAGAAGAGAGAACTGAGGAATACAGGTATTTACATAGATCACGACCTAACAAGGGAAGAAAGGAGAGTACAAACGGAAATAAGAAACAGGGCGGCGGAAAGAGGAGAAGGGGGGAAAAGTATGGGTAGGAGATAGAAAAATGGAGATAGACGGAGAAAGATACATATGAAACGAGGGAACGAAGGAGTTAAGCAGAGAGAGGGCAGAGAGGGGACATACAAAAACCAAAAAACTAAAAGAAGGGGGGTGAGAAAGGGGAAAGGAAGATGACGAAACGGCAGTGTAACGGAAAAATGAGTAAAGGAAATGGAAGAGAACAACAAAAGGAAGAAAGAGAAAGTAGGGAAAGAATACAGGATGGGAGGAACAAACTAAAGTTAATGTTCTGGAACGTGGCCGGGTTAAAGAATAAAGATCAAGATTTCTGGGAGTTTGTTAAGGAGTAAAACGTAGTGGGAATGCAAGAAACATGGATAGAAGAAAAAGATCGTGAGTGACAAAAGAAAAAGTGTTAAATATGGAAGGAAACGTGTTGTTACAAGTGTACCACGAAAGGGGTGGGAAATAATGAATGGAAACAGAGAGGAAAGAGAGAGCATACGTACATAGGAGCAAGGGGAGAATCAATAATAGACTATACAATAACGAATGTAGAGGTGGAGGAAGAGATGAAGACATTTCGGTAGGGGAAAGGATCGAATCGGAAATGATAACGGAAGGGAGAGAAGGAGAAGAGATGAGAAAAGTAGAGGAATTCTCAGCCAAGAAGGTATGGGCAGAAGAGAGTATACACAGGTACAAAGAGAAAATGGGAAATATAAGAAGGGAATGGAAAGGGGTACAAGAAAGTGTAGAAGAAATGAGAGAGAGAATGGAGGAAGCAAAGTAGATGGAAAAGGAAGAAAACGAGTTGGAAGCAATGGTGGGACAGAGAATGCAAGGAGCCCAAGAGGAAGGCAAGAAGAACACTAAGACAGTGAAAGACAGGGAAAGTAGGAAAAGCGGAATATAAAGAAGCAGTACAGAAATACAAGAAAATATGCGGGAGCAAAAAGGAAAAAACAAAATGAAAATGAAGAACAGATTAGGAACATAAAAAGTGAAGAGCACGTATGCAAATGTCTAAAGAAATAGAAGATGAGAAGATGGACACAAACGGGAATACAAATAAACGAATGGGAGAGATATTTCAAGAACGTACTGGAGGGGGAGAATATACAGGAAGGAGCAGGAAGACAAAGCAAGAAGACATATAAAACATATGAAGAAGGAGAAGGAGTAAAAGAAGAGGAAGTAATAAAGGCAATACAGAAGGTGAAACAAGGTAAAGCGGCAGGAGAAGACTGGGTACAAGGTGAGGAGTGGATACATGAAGGAGAAAAGGTAGCAAAAAGGATGACGGAAATAGTAAATAAAATATGGAGAGGGGAAGGATTCCCGGAGAGGTGGAGAGAAGAATATATATGCCCGTTGTACAAAAAAGGGGACAAAATACAAGTGACAGATTACAGAGGAATCACACTACTGAACACTGCATACAAAATATACATGACTGTACTGGAAGACAGGTTGAAGAAGGAAATAGAAAAAACAATTTGATGCCGTGTGGCAAATAAGGAATTAGAGATGAAAAGGGGGAAAATGGTAGCGGTATTCGTTGACCTAGTAGCTGCATTTGATAGGGTAAACAGGCAAAAGCTGTGGGTATACTTGAGAAAAAAGAAGATAAACGAAATACTAATAGAAAGGATGGAAGAGATATACGAAGAAACGAGGAATAGGGTGAGGGTGAATGGGGCATTAAGTGAAGGATTTGTAACAAGGAAGGGACTAAGGCAAGGATGCTCTCTGAGCCCAAACCTGTTCGCGGTATACACAGGAAACCTAAAGGATACATTAAAGGGGCAACAAGAACGAGGCGTGGTGGTGGGAAACAGGAAAGCGTGGTCGCTGGTATACGCTGATGAAAGAGGTGATAAAAAAGATGGACAGATATTTTAAAAGAAAAGATTTGGAAGTAAATGGGAACATAACTAAGGTAATGGTATTGTGAAAAGGGAGAGGAAAAGGAAAAAAGAAGGAGTAGAAATGGAGGGGAAGATGAGATACAGCAGGTAAAGGAATTCACTTAATTGGGATACACGATGAGAGAAGACAATAAAGATGTGGAGCATATAAAAGTACGAGTGAGAAAAGGTACTAAATTAATAAGCCAAGTGTGGAGTATAGGACAAAGACTGTTCGAAATGGACTTAAGGAAAAGGAACTTATTATTTGAAAATCTAATAAAAAATACGGGGCGGAAGTGTAGGGGTGGAAAGAGTGTAAAGAGATAGAGGCATTGCATGAAAAATACTGGAAGTGAGCACTGGGAGTGGAAAGAGAAACACACAGATACATGGTCAGAGAGATAAGGTGTGAGTAGAAAAGGTAAGGCTGGAGGCGGAAAGACAGCAACAAAGTTCGAGGAGAAAATGAATAGAAGATCGGAGTGCAAGATACTATAAGAATGTTAGAAGGAAATAAAAGAAGGAAGAATAAAATATGGACAGGAAACCAGAAAAGATTATTATAAAAGAAATAGGTATGCGAAAGAAGACGCGAAGTGACTAAGAAGGCAATGAGTGAGTGTGAGAGAGGACATTATTAGAAGGGATAGGGATGTCCAAAAGCAGGAAAGATGCACAGGTGAAAGAAGGAAAGTATAATATAAACTATAGGAATATTAAGAGAGAAGGAATACCGGAATATCTGAACAGGGAGGAAGGAAAGAAAGAAAATGATAGCGATATTTAGATGTGGAAACGAAGAAAGAGAAAACAAATATTGGAGAAGTGACGAAGACAGAAAATGAAGGTTGTGTGGGAAGAGATGGAGATGATCAACCATGGGTTAAAAACATGCAGGGAATTAAAGGAAGAGGATAGAACGGCAGAGGAGATGTTGGGGAAAAAGGAAGGGAAGTGGACTGGATGGAAGAAATATGGAAAAGAACAACACAGTTAAGGGGAGAGGAGACAAGAAGAAGGAAAACTGTACAGGCAGAGTAAGGAAAGGAGAGACAGTAGATAGACAATAGTATATTGTAAACAGTGTACACAGTCTTTGCAATATTTTTGTAAATAATCAAATAAAGAATTGTGTTATTTAAGTTCTTTACATATTTCTGGCTTTATGATGACGCTTTTGCAACTATTCCTTGCGGTAATATACTCGTCGTGATTTACAACATATTTATTTGATTTACATTTCGTATAGAGTTTATGCTTTCGCGATAATGCATCAGTGCAAGCCCTATTAAACCATGGTTGGGAACGGGCATGACCTACGCGACTATGTTTTTTGGAAATGTATCACTCCATACCCATCAAGATAACTTCAGTTATTGAAATAACAGTGTTTGAAGAGGAGGACCGTTTAAAGCAATACTCACGCCAGGGGAAGGTTGCAAAAAGGGCTCGCAGTTCGCTCCAGTTAGCTGATTTAAAACACTACATAGTTCTATCTGTTTTTCGAGTAACAGTGGGATTGGGTACAGAGGAAGTTATTCGACGTGGTCTGATTGACGAAGTAGTAGTAGAAGTAGACCGAGGTTGTTTAAGGCCTGCGTTCTCGTATCCGAATGGGGTAGGATTTTATTCCCGCTAGATCTTGCTTTTCTAAGTCTTGATTTTGGCCTTGACGAATTTTTGTCCCCTCCAAAATCCTTGGAAAGGATCGATATGAGAGTGTGGGTGCCTCGCTCTACTCACCTGAGGTATAGCGCCTGTTTCAGAACTTGTCATTTTAAGGGTTTAGCCGTTAAAACGCCATGCTTAGCTAGTGCGTGTTGGCGAGTACATAAGAAATAAAGGAGATAGTGACCGACAACCCTTACCGATCTCAGACAATTGGAGCACCAATATTAAGGAGTCGATGGTAAAGGTGGTGGTATTGCATCGGGCAGCATGGGGTATACATGCCTTCCACCTATGAATTTGTAAAATATTAGAACTGAAAAGGAAAGTATCATGCAAAAAAAAATTACGATTTTAAAGTAACTGTATTGAAAATAAAACTGAATACTGACTAACCTAACTAAAAAAAATTGATTACTCAAAGCTGAATTACTAAATGATAATTTTAAATGAATTAATTTTTCTTTTTAATTATTCTACATGTTTAGGTTTGGTTTGAGTCATGTAATTTTTCGCTACTGCTTAGTCTTTTTTATATCCTTAGGAATATTTTATCCTACGGATTTGAAAAACAAATTACATTTTTTTAATTATTTTTTTTGTTCATCATCGGTTAATAAACTATTGGTAATTTTTTTAATTAGTAATTTCATGTTATCTTCCTCCCTTCTATGGTGTTTTCCCGTTTCGTGCGTTCCACTTTCAAGCGTCGAAAAATTTTACTTGAAATATTCCCCTTTTGGGCGTTCAGAACATATTTACTTTTCTTAAATACCATTTCGTGCGTTAAATTTCTAAGTACAGTAATTATACCTACATAATTGTTCAATTAAATGTAGAAACTGGATTGAATAGTCTCATTGCTTCAAATTCAATAAAAATTAATAGAAATAACATTATAAAATACAGTCGCTACCAAGTACTTTTTTATTGTTCTTTGCATTAAAAGAAATGTGACATCAATACAAATTCACCGTCAACCACACCTATATCAAGGTTTAAATCTAAGACGACTTCATTTTAATCAATATTCCATTGATTTAATTACCTATTTTCCTTACTAAATTTTAAAATTGCATTATCAAATTGAGTAGTTAACAGGAATTCACATGAAACTTAGTTACCTATTTCCTTATTAAGTTTTAAAATCGTACATAGGATAATATACTATTAATTGTTTATTGTAGGTACGATTACAAAAGTACCCTACTCATTGTTCAGGAGCAAGTATTACTGATGAAGTAAAATCAAAAGCCATAAGCGAGAAAAAAACAACTACTATATTCCAGATGTTGCAACGCCAAAAAAAAAAGAGCAAGAGAAGAGGTTACACTAGTATCGCAGATATATCGTCAAGAGATGATGGTCGCTAGAGGTAGAGGCTTGGATTTCGTTGCAAATATCCAACTGTTTACATCAGTGAAACATGCATTATACAATGAGCGAAATAAATCCAGAGTTTACGAAAAAGTACGTCATTATTGGCGACGGAATGGAAGATTTTCTCCTTGATTAAATTTTTTAAAGCGGGATTGATCCACTTTGGATAATTGTCCATAGATTGTTTAACTAATTTTGAAAGAAGATACATATTAATAGCATCTACAAATATTTCATAAAATAATTGGATAGCATTCTCAAAAACCTTTTGATGCACGACAAAATGTCAATTTATGCTAAGAAAAATAGTAATCCATCTTTTCGTAGTCCACAAACTTATAAAGATATGTTCTGTCCTCCATAAACAAATTTTTAACGGACTAGTATTAACGTCTACTTGATAGCCCAATGGTGTTCACTAACGTTAAACAACAAATTACAAGACTTGCTCACATTTAGATGCCGATTGGCAAATAATAAATAGGCAAAATTTGAGTAAAACGTTGGACAAGTTGAAATATATTGTAAAATTTGATTAGGAAAATTAAATTTAGATTTCATCTAATTTTTAGCTAAGTATTGTACATATACAACATGTGATGTAACACGAACGCTAGTGGTACTCGAGCTCCAATCGGTGCTAATTTTGACATAATGTTTGTCAATTCTTTTGTGCAATGCACAACACTTCCTAAATTCTTTGCTAGCCAAATTTTATTTAAATAATTGTTTCCCTCACTAGCCTTTATTGACTGGTTGTAAGTGCAATTTAGTTATTAATTTGTTATTGCTAGTAAGTGTGATTTAACAATTACAACTTTTTGCTGGAGAACTGCTCAATATTTATTTCCACTCACAAGTATTGGTATACGTGCGAATTTATATGAACTGTCATCAAACTAATTTCTTTGAAAAATGACCCTTAAAGTCGATAACGTAATGGTTAATGTATTCAATGGAAATCCTTTTATGCAGGTAAATTTTTTTAATGCAATCGTGTTTTAATACATATTTACATTTACTTGAACTCTAACCCTGTATAATAGATAAGATCATTTTCCTGATAGCATTAATTAACTCAGTATAATTTTCAATTGTGTTTTAAAAGATCTGTTATTGTAAAATGAAAAATAAAAAAAAATGTTAATGAGTAATCGCACTATTATTTGACTTTAATTAATAATTGCATATATCAGCACTTTACGTTGATTGCAAATTTGTATGTTTGCCAAAAATTGTAATTCACTTGTATCAAGGTTTGTGAACACATTATAATTAAAAATAAAATGGTTTAGCTTTGACTAATAAAATATGTTAGTACGTTTCACATCACTTTAATTATCAAAACTGACATTTATGCAAAATGTACGTAAAAAATTATGGCTTCTAATTGAAAATCTTATTTCTATACATAATTTATATAAAAGTTTAGTCAAGTCCTATTTTTTTTTCAATTAATGCTATGAAACTACACATTAATAAATAAATTGAAATTTAAATAATTACTTTCGTATTAGGACTTGCCTAGTTAAATTCAACATTAAACAAAAAATTATAAATAATAAATTACCTTATTCTACTGGAAGACGATATATATCCACTTATATCCTGTTCCTTGTAATAATTATAGCACCCTTTCAGTAGCCCATTTGATGCTCATGCATCCTTGGTTGCTTGACAAACCACGTTTCTTCTTGTTTGTATTCACTGTTATTGTAACGGTTAACTGTATTTATACTCGCTATTTAAGATCTCTGTTCACTATGTGTCACAAAACTCTCATATTTCGAACTATCACTAATGTTCTCGTAACCATTTGGATTACTTTAATATGTATACAACTATTCATGTAAACCCCTTCATACAATTCCTTTTATTACAACTATATACAATTATTTTATGTGAGTAAAATTGTTATTTAACGTTCACTAGTAATTATATTAAATGCTTCGCAAACATTTATTTAGTTCACGTTAACTTTAAAATGTAATGTTGATGTTCTATTTGCTTCAATTTAATTCACCCGACCTACTATAAATGGTTTCGGTAAGTTTCTTTTATATGTACGTATCATTATTAGAACAATTTATGTTTATATTATTTAGTACACGCACATTTAGTTTTAGTTAAAGAAAATTCTTTAAATTTTTCATTTACTTCGCCTTGTTAGATGGTTATCTATTTGCGCGTAATTGTTTGTTGACAATTTATTATTAATATGAATTTTTAGTTTAAATACATTCTGACTTATAACATTTTAGAATAATAAGATTCTATCATTTATTTAAACACATTTACCAAGTCCGCACAAATATTCTACGAACCGCGCCGCTTAATATTAAAATTCTTAGACTCTGAATCGCGTCGCTTTTCATAGAGGGCTTTCATTTTGACCTTATTAGCCAATAAAAATTCGTAATGTGATTTTTAAAAACTGCTCTGATATTTTTTATTTTAGTATTTCACAATATGGTGCAATGTTTTGTAATATTTTGCAACAACGCCCACAACTTTGATAATCCGTTATAAAATGTAATCTGGATAATTTTCCTACGAGCTTGTGTTTCAAACAAACATATGTAACCTTCTAATAACGACGAAAATCGGTCGCAAAATCGATATTATACTAAATTACAGTGAAAAAGCGCATCCTTAACATATTTCTGGAACAGTAACCTGGTAGGCATTATTCATTTGTAAACCCATTATGTGACTTTTACTCTGTACTATCTTGCGCACATTATGTAATTTTATTCTGTAATAATTCATGTGAAATGTATCCTTATTTTCATTGACAGGTGGTGCCAAAATCGATACCTGTTGAAATTAACTTTGTTCAAGGTTTTACCAGTGGTAGTTTATATATTTATTGCTTTAATTTTCGAATTCTAAATTGAATTTACTTTTAACCCCTTTCAGTGGCGCATCGTGAATTTTTTTAACATTTTTCTCTAAATAATGTGTATTTAAATGTGCATTACATTTCCTAATTAAATATGCATTATAGCTTTTGTCTGAAATTCAAGTATTGACTTTAACTGGTATTTTCTTAGCATAATTTGGGAACATTCATTCTGCACACATTTATACACAAACACCCCCACAAGTACTCCCAGTACTTTCGTCTTCTCTTCATCGTCAATATGCCTAACGTAACTTAAATATCCTTAAACCATAATATAACTAAAAATGATTAAATGAAAAACCACCTTACTGTAAATAAATACTATAACAAACTCCAATAAATAACTAAACCAAGCTACAAGGAACGTATTTCTTATCAAAAACCTACAACTATTACACCTCTATGATCAGTTGCGTCTTACGACAAGCAGTTGGTCTCTGTTGCAGGACAATACTTCTGCGTCACTACACAACAATAAAAGCAAAAAACACCAAATTGCCATTTTTCCTTAACTTACACTTTTACAAGAAATTAATCTTTCTGTCCAAAAACAACGAAATATGCAACAAATCTGTAGCACTTCAAACAGTTATAGATTATTCCACATACAGCTTAAAACGTACGTATGTTACGTATGTACGTATGTACGTATGTACGTATGTACGTATGTACGTATGTACGTATGTACGTATGTACGTATGTACGAATGTACGTATGTACGTATGTACGTATGTACGTATGTACGTATGTACGTATGTACGTATGTATGTACGTATGTACGTATGTACGTATACGTAGTCGTATGTACGTATGTACGTATGTACGTATGACGTGTGTACGTATGTACGTATGTACGTTGTACGTATGTCGTTGTACGTGTGTACGTGTGTACGTGTGTACGTGTGTACGTGTGTTACGTGTGTACGTGTTGTATGTCGTATGTACGTATGTACGTATGTACGTTGTGTACGTATGTGTACGTAGTGTACGGATGTACGTATGTAGTATGTGCGTATGTGCGTATGTAGCGTATGTGCGTATGTACGCTGTATGTACGTATGTACGTATGTACGTATGTACGTATGTACGTATGCATGTACGTATGATTACGTATGTACGTATGTGCGTATGCGTATGTACGTATGTACGTATGTACGTGTCTATGTACGTATGTATGTACGTATGACGTATGCGATCGTATGACGTATGTACGTATGTACGTATGTACGTATGACGTATGGACGTATGTACGATGTCGTATGTACGTATGCGTATGTACGTATGTCGTATGTACGTATGTACTGTGTACGTATGTACGTATGTCGTATGCGTATGTACGTATGTCGTATGTACGTATGTCGTATGTACGTATGTACGTATGTACGTATGTACGTTACGTATGTACGTATGCGTATGTACGTATGCGTATGTCGTATGTACGTATGTACGTATGACGATGTACGTATGTACGTATGTACGATGTACGATATATATTACGATATATACGTATTACGTATTGCGTATGTATATGTTTACGTATGGTATGTAGTGTACGTATCTACGTCACTAAAGCTTTTAGACGTCTTTCAAGGCAAGATATTGTATTGTTACGTATGTTGCCTGACTGTTTCGTTATGCAGTATATATATTATATATATATATATATATATATATATATATTATTTATTTCATATGTATGGTGTAAGTCTATTCTACGTCACTAAAGCTTTTAGACGTCTTTCAAGGCAAAGATTATTGTATTTGTTTTTATAATGTTGCCTAATTTCGTTATGCATAATTATTCTAAGAAAATATTATTACTATTATTTCAGTTAGCTTTATTTCCACTTTGTGGGTTGGAAGGTCGTGTGTTGTTAACACCTGATATTCTAAATATGGAAGGGTTCTGTATAGTTTATTATCCTGATTTTGCGTAGGTTGTGACGAGTTATTAATGGTTGTATGGTGGGTATTAATATCAATTTGTATGGTAAGGCGTTTCTGAGAAAATAAGATTTTATTAACTACGGTTTTACGATATGAGTTTTTGATGTAAAGCCTCGATAACTTTCTTAGGTTGGTCGAGACGAAAGAGGGCTCAGAAACAGTGGAAACTCTGTATTTCATAGCTTTCATTAAATTAATTTCATACTTGAGAGGATGGTAGATTCTATAATTTAAGTAACGACCAGAATGCGTACCTTTTTCGTACAAATCGAAAGAACAGTACCCCTTTTCTATTGTTCTCTAGCTCTGCTGAGGATCGTAGTTATTGTATATATTTAAAGTATTTTTTATTTGGTCGGTTGGTGTGGTGCAAATTCTACTGTCCACAGTTTAACATAAAAAGGAGGTGTAAATGGCAGCAGTGTTTAGGCTATCTAAGAGGATGGCCTAACGAGTTGACTGAGGATTGGGGTAATGATAGCTTCCGTAGGAACGCTTAATAATTGCCTATAGGAGTTACCATAGTGCGCAAAATAGGTAAAATCAAATATGAACTATGAAATAGAATCCCATCCATGCTCTATTTGGCCCTTGTACCCGAGCCCAACGAGTAATATCAAAGACACTAACAACGTCTAAACTTATAAGAACAGAACCCTGTGAGAATTAGAATTAAGTTGTTCAACTAATTTGAAAGGAGAAATAACGAAGTATAGATTATTCGTATTGTGCGGTGGTATTAGTAATGAAAGATTCTAGGCGTTTGGATGGAGAGCTGTGGGCATCCATTACATGCCTTAGAGGGTTTAATCCTTGTGAATTTTCATATTGTTAAATATCTTAGTAGGAAGTGTATGATTTCGTTTTCAGGTCTTAGGATACATCAGGAGTGATGTATCAATGTTCAATTGAATTAACTTATAGACCAATAAGAACCAACGTTCAGTGAAGTGGTGTGGTGCATATAACAAGTTTTGCTACAGTCGTTATTTCCTTATAAAGGGCATTGTAAAAACTGTAAACCACTTAAACTACGTGCCCTTTCCTTAATTTTAAAATTTTAATTATAGAACAAGATATAGTTGTTGACTGTTGTTATCACTATGCTATACGTATTTCTTATTATTTACAAACCAAACAAAAAAAAACTTAAAATTCGCAATTACGTGACCGTAATTGTCATTTCTGTTCTATGCCGAATACGTAGCTCAAATAAAACAGATTAAAGTCACATCAATTAGTAAAGAAATGGAGGTTTCTAAGGAAGTCCAAATTAGAAAATTAATTGATAAATTACTCATTCAATTATGTATTGAGAATAATCATCTTACAATAGATGCTGCAACAAAACCGGGAGATGGTTGGTTAGGAGAGGGCTTCAAAGTTCAAGTGAATGGGTATAATCAAGCTAAGAATAAAAAAAATTATGTTTGTTTGTAAAATTGGCTCCTTCCAATTTGATATACCGGAAATTGTTAAACGTGGTGGATGTGTATGAACGTGAAATTTATTTTTACAACAAAGTGATACCTGAGATGGTAGCCATGCAAATAGAAAAAGGTGCAAAAGACGTCTTTCAACCTTTTCCGAAGTACTACATATCTTCACTGGATTATCTACAAGAAGTTATTGTAATGGAAGATATGACCAAAAAAAATTTGTTCCACTAGACTATCGACAAGTGATAAATTACGAGACAGCCTTAGTTGCGATGAAAATGTATGGAAAATTTCATGCATTATCCTTTGCATTGAAAATAAACAAACCAGAAATATTCAACGAAATACAATCCAATTTGAAAGACAATTTTTTTTCAGTTCCATCAGTAAATGATATGGCAGTAGAAGTAGTGACAAACCTGTCCAGTCAAATACTTAGTTCTGAGTATTGTGATGCATCCATTAAAGAAGTGCTACAAAAATTTGTTGCAAGATTACCAACGTTTTCAAGAACCATTTTACTTCCTGAACAAGCTGGAGCTTACGGTGCCATTTGCCATGGTGATGCACAAGTTAGAAATATTATGGTTAAATACGGGGTACAATATAATATTAAGTGGGTAAAGTGATGCTCACTTATTTGAGAACCAAAAGAGGGCAACAAAATCACCTTACGGCCAGAATTCTGAAATTGTTAGGAAATTGTAAAATAATCAAAATTTTATGGTTAGACTGAATCTTTATTAATAATTTTTGGTTGGTAGTTTGTAACTATGAAAGTTATATTTCTTATTGTACAGCTTACTATTAATGCGACCATCGTTAGTAATTGCCCGCTTTGTTTTCGAATAATGCACACATTTACTTTCTATAGCAATTATAGAAACATATTCTTATTTTTTTTAATAAATGTATATTTTTAGGCCGGCTTGAAATCTAAAATACCCAAAGAATGTTGTATGATCGATATGCAAATCGCACGTGTGTTCACCGGCTATTGATCTGCTTTATTTGTTGTTCATATGCACAGATAAGAGCTTTAGACGTTTGCAGTATACAAATATGATAGAAGAATACTACAAAAGTTTCTCAACATTTTTAAAAGAATTTGGTGGTGACGCGGACGAATTGCTTCCCTTTAGCGTTTTACAAAGTCATTTGAAGAAATTTGCACCTTTTGTATTGTATATTGCCATATGGGCAATTGCAATAAACATTAAATCTGTTGATGAAGTTCCTAAGCAGGATAATGTGTCTAATGAATCACTTCGAAAGAATTCCATAACAGTCGTTGATAAAACGTATTTTACCAGAACGATAGATTTGATTTTAGATATGATTGATTATGAATATGAATTTGTTTAATGATCTTCAAACATACTGGTGCACCCTGGGGGATTAAAATTATTGTTGGTTTATTTTGTTAGGATGCGTACTTTGTTATAGAAATAGTGAGTAAAATAGCCATGTTATCATAATAATACACATGTTATGTATAAAATAAACAAAACATAAACGTTCAGCTATGGTTTTTGTTTTTCCTCCATATCACATTTTAAGCGATTGGAACCCAAGCAACTAAAATTACCTAGGAATAGGCGTGTGCATTGGTTGCAATATTAGGAGACAACGTGGTAGATCAATGCCACTGCAAGAGTAACAATTTGGATGCAACAGAGTGTCAGGTAAATATGCGGTGATGAGTGACCGTATTGTGCTGTACCAAAGTCCAAAATTTTATTGAAGTGCTACCATTTCGACATGGATTTGTGGCAGAATGTGCGTTGAATTAGCATAAAATTTTTATAACCTTTAACAACAAACGCACATATTACTCAAAGATTGTTAACAAAAACTGCACTAAACTAAAGACCGGAAGTTATGGAACGGACAACTCGGATTGAAATATCTGTTACTTAATACGATTAGCGACGTGCCCGAGATAGTTGTTTTGTTCGTTTAATACAAGTTCTATTTATTTGTGTGTAAAGGCAAACATTTAACCATGGCATTTCCTGACACAATGCAATGCAAAGCAGTATCGAATAATATGTATAAATTACAGATTTACCCAAAGGAAGATGTAGAGGTAAGTTTTAAGGCTTTTTGCCATAACATTCGTCAATAGAAGCGAATGACACGCTTCTTTAAATTCTTGGGTTTAAAAGGCGCGACGGTAAATTTGCCTGGTAATGTTGCCGGAATGGCGTGTTTGGTGTTGGAATGGAAGAAATAGTGAGAACATAGAATAAAAAGCACTTTATATTACATTTTGTGATAATTATTACCTTCCAACCTACATATACATGTAGGTATAAAAGGTATGCAATTGACTTTTCTTTACTATCGCTGAATCGACGTATTACATCATTTTACGTTTGACAAAGTTTCGTCAAAATCAGCGTGTGCGTATGCCTTTGCGTGTACTTGTACGTGCGCATGCACGCGTACGTGCGTGCTTGCGTGTTTGGATGTGTAAGTGGATCTATGTTAGTATCCACAATAACTTCAGAACCCATAATATGTTGTGCTGGAGTTGATTAGGTTTTGAGAGAAATCCAGCAGCGAAGAGGGGATGTTTTTAGATGCAGTTTTTATCAAATATTTTCGAGACAGCTATACATTTCAAAGATATAAAAACACCTAGATATAGATCTCCAACATACCGATTAACTATGTTCTATGCAATTTTTTGATATGATGCGTATTTTGGCGGCAAATAATTCCTAAGGTGGAGCTCAAGTGTTCAAATTTTTTTAATATCTGAATAATGATTAATTTTATAAGAAAATGTGGACACAGACAAAGATAATTTAATTTCACATAACTTTTCTTTATAAAGTATTTTACTGTTCACCAACATTTTCTTTCTTTCTACAACAAAATCAACTCTGAAAGCTCCGATTTACCCGATTTGCAATTTCCCCAATGCAGTCGTCACTCTAGTTTTCGATACAATGGAGGAGTGTGTACCTACCTCAAGGACAACATCGCTTGTAAAAGGATTTTTACTTTAGAGAATAAAGAATTCGACATGAAATTCAACTGTTACATTTATAGGTCGCCTAATAACAGTAATTTTCAAGGCTTCTTCGATTACCTTAGTTTGAAAGTTGATTACTTTCTGTCTCAGTTTCCTTCTTGCGATATCTTAATTTTGATAGATTTCAATGTTCATAACTCTGATTGGATCCAATATTCATCTACTACTAGGCCTGTTGGTCATAGTGCAGAAACTTTTGCTATTTCATTTGATCTCACGCAAATGATTTCCGAATCCACAAAAAGTCATGATAACCCTAACCATACTCCACATCTTCTAGATTTATTTCTTACATCAAGCCCACTTGTCTATAAAACTTGAGTTCTTACGCCCCTGGGTCTATCTGACCATTTCTACTGGCCCTAATTCCTGTGTTTTTCGCAACACTAATAGAACCTTGGGGTGCTTTAAATAGGTTACAGGAAGTCATTTATGGGATTTCTTTACAACCTTTCAATGGCTAGAAACACCTTTAAGCCGTCCTCATCTTCGGACATTGTTTTTTCACTATCTGAAGTCATCTTCATGGGCATGGAGTTACAATACCAAAAAACGAAATCGTTTTCGTTCCCAACCCTAGTTATACTAAACGTAAATCTAACGAAACGGTCGAGAGTCATATAGAACACGTTGGTGCTAGAAATACCTACAAAAGTGTTTTCACTAAAGCTAAAAAGTTGTTTGAATAACAATGAAGCAATGAACTATCTACATCTCCTTTGTACACTCGCATATGCGGGTCTTTATGTAAAGACATCAGTAAACACTTTGGTACATCTTGATTTCCCCCATAACATCCCTTGACGGACCTGAGGTTGCTGATTATGTACACAAAGCCAATCTTTTTGTGCATTTAATTGCATCAAATTCTGTTTTAATGATTCTGGAAAAGACGATCCTCTAGTCACCTCTTCTTCATACACTATGAAACCAATTCATTTTCGGCACAAGCTCCTAGAATCGATCATCAGTAGGCTTGATCTCAATAAGGCGACTTGCCAGACGGTATCTCAGCTATTTTCTTAGAAAAATGCTCCCCCGAACCAGTACCAGTACCAATTTCTCTCATTATGAAAGTTAACAGTTGTTCAACCTAATTCCAAAAAAGGCCATAAGACCGATCACTCCAACTACCAATCAGTTGACATACATAACTTCTATTTCGTCTAAAGTGTTGGATAAAACCATCAATCAGCAACTGCTCTCTTTCCTTGAGACTTTAATCGTTCATCAGGTTCATCTAGCAGCTTCTCAAATTCTCAATAGAATCGGAACAAGCTTGGCATGTGTTTGCTTGTCAAACTCACCTCGTTTGGGTTAAATGATACGATCACCAATTGGGTTTCTAGTTTCCTTGACAAAAGACGAATACGTATTGTAGTACGTAGTTGATGGCTCCTTTCGAAAAGAAGTTGATATTAACGCAGGCCTGCCACAGGGATCAGTTATATCGACTACACTTCTTCTGATATACATAAATGATCTTATTTATGCAACGACTAACCCGGTCCATTGCTTTGCTTACGACAGCACTCTTCATTGCGGTTGACCGTCTATCTCAATCAAGACGGTAAAGCTGAAATGGCAATTTCAATCAACAAAGACATTTAACCTATTCTTGGATGGGGAAGTAATAATTTAGTTAAATTTGATGCTAAAAAACAGTGTTGCCTTATGTCGATCGATCATTTCCGGTTGTAAGCACAAATGGCTCAGATATTAACTTTTCAGACCCTATTACTATGTTGGGAATCTTCAAATATGTCATGTGTTGACCATCTTCTGTCAGCTAGTAAATCAGCTGCTCGTAACACAGGCTCTTTGTACAAATCTAAGCAGTACTTTACCCTCCGACAACACTTTCTGGTGTATAAAGCTCAATTTAGACCTCATCTAGAATATAATTCACACCTTTGAGTTGGTGCTCTCCAACATGCTCTTGATATCGTTGATCGTATTCAAAAATGAGCGATTAGACTTACTAATAACTTTTGAAATACAGCCCTTTGAGCATAGAATTATCGTTTCAGCTCTTCATTTGTATTATCGGTATTACAATAGCTATTGCGCTGCTGAATTACGTCCTTTGATATCATCTCCAGCTACCTTTGCCAGTAATACTCGGTTTGCTAACTCATATCATCAATTTTTAGTATAAATCTCAACTTGTCGTACCAAATGGGCGCCATAACACATTCCTCTGCACGATTTCTAAATTCTGGAATGATCTGCCTAGTTCATGTTTTTCTCTCACTTCTGATACGAACAAATTTGGGGTAGCCATTCATTAGCATCTCTTAGCAACTCAATACCCTTTGTCCATCCTCCTAAGTGCCATAGTCAAAATTAGCCTGTTCAGAACCACAATTATTAAAAAAAAATTAAGAAATGTTTCTGCCACTTTTGCATCATGAGTGGAAATCAAATTTAGGATCATTTCAAACCAATAGGGTTGAATCTAATAGTGATAACGATGGAAATGAAAAGTTGTTGATGGATGTACCTTCAACTCCATTACTTCAGGTAAAATTGAAGAGATTAAATCCAGATGGAACCAACGCACAGAGGATATTTAACTGATCACCCTATTAATTTTGTCTCAGCAATGACAACGTAACTCAACAATGTAAACAAGTATAAAAAATCAGTTCCTGCTTTGAGCGGACTTCACACTACATGTAAGTATAAAGGGCAATGACGGAGTTATTGTAAAGGAAAAATAATTCCCAGAATGGGTGCTAAAATTAATGTATAACCAACAACAATACGTCGCCTAAAAACTAGCATTAGGGGAAAAAGAACATTATTAGGAAGACCCTTCAAAGGTGGAAAAGTTCACTTGAAAAAAGCTCCGCATTCTTGAAATACCTGTGTCCTAGGGGACAATCAATAGGGGACACAAAAAATGGTTAATGAAAGTATTTAACCGAAACTGTATTTGATAATAAATAAAACATTTTAATCTTTTTTTTTCGAATAGAATAGACAACCCAACATAGATAGCAAAAGAGTAGCGCGTAACGTCTGCAACTTTTTAATTACCCTATATAAAAAATAAAAAAAAGTAAAAATACTACTCTCGGAAGGAAACTTAGGCAAAGAGAAATTGTCGTTTAAATAAAAAGGTAAGTTTACACCACGGTGTAGCTCAGCAAGGTACACTACTTACCAAACTTACTGTAGGTGTAGAACTCTTTTCTGTGTCAGGTCGTAAGGGAGGCAGAGATAATTCCATAGTTATAATCAGTTAAGGACATCGAGCGTCTCATTTCTTGACGATACGATAAGACAAAACACCAGGTAAGATTAGATGCCTTCCAGCTCTATTAAATAATGTACAGGTAAACGTAATATAAGCTCGTCTCAGGGAAACCAGCGTAGATAAACTGTGGCTACTAAGGCGGCGTAACTAACAGCAAGCGTAGCTAAAAGCCGGCGTAAGATTGATTCTTTCCATAGTTAATAACACAAAAACAAAAGGTATCTCCGAACCAAGCTTTCCTTTAAAATAACGGAATTACATCATCATACGCGCCATGTTTTTACGTCGTGACGTCCATATTATCAATTGCAAACGATACAAAGTTTTTTAATTGAAGGTAGGACTTTTCTAAACAGAAGGAAGGGTTTTTCTTAACACAAGGGAGGGTTCCTATTAACACATTTTATTATCACATATATTAAATGAATACAAAAATGTTATTAAAAGTAGTTGCATATCTTGTGCAGGAAAGTCAGGTTTAGTACATGCACGCTGCAAGATACACGCAACAGAAATGAACTCAGGTTCGCCTAGCGCATAAAACAAAATTGAAGTGGCTAAATACCCATTACAGACGATAAAAATGTATACACGGGTATTCGTATTGTGTGTGTGTGTGTGTGTGTGTGTGTGTGTGTGTGTGGGTGTGTGTGTGTGTGTGTGTGAGTACGTGCGCACGTGCGTGCGTGTGTTTGTGTGTCGGTGCGTGCGTGCGTGTGCGTGTGTATGTGTGAGTGTGTGTGTACGCGCGTGTGTGCTTGCGTGTGTTTGTGTGTGCAGGACGTGCGTGCCTGCGTGTGTGTTTGTGTGTGTACGTGGGTATGTGTGCGTGTGGGTGTGTGGGTGGGTAATGGTGTGTGTTTGCGTGCGTTTGTGACCGCGATAACTACAGAAACATACCTAATACGTGCGCAGTTGAAATTTTGTTTTTAAGCTTAATTTCGTTTCTCCTGAAGCTGATTAAACGTGAAGACATATTTTTTTAAAAATAGTTTAACTTTAATTAAACTGTTATCGATATTGATATGGAAGCGGGCGGATTTGAAATTTTTTTTCAAGTTGACATAGATTATTGTTTTTGTTTCTACAATGTTGCTTATTTTCATTATAAGCGTATTACAAAAGACGTTGCATAATTAAAATATCTGGTGTGGAACACCATACGACCTTCCAACCTACAAAATGGGAATTAAAAGAAATGAAATATTTGTAATAACATTTTTTTAAGGATAATTATGCAACCTCCTATTATAAGAATTACATTACGAAAATAGGCTACATTGTAAACGCAAAAGAATAATCCATGTCAAACAGACATTTAAAAGTTCATGACAGTCAGAGGTTAATAGACGTCTAGGTGCTAAATTAAATGAAAAGAAATGAAATAATTTTAATTTCAATTTGTTTAGGATAAATACGTAACCTCTTTTTTGTAATTTCATAACGAAAACAGGCAACATTGTAAAAACAAAAACAAAGATCTATGTCAGAATGACGTTTAAAACAGATAAGGTGCCTTTAGTGCATGGGATATTTGGGTATTTAGTTATTGAATAATTTAAAGAGTGGGGCCATTTCTGTAACAATGGCGGCAGACACGCCGGGTGACGAAATTTTAAGTGGGTGTATAAAATGTAAAAAACCAGTAAAAATGGAGAAAATGCAATAATGTGTGACGGTTTTTGTGATCTTTGGTTTCACATTTCATGTGCAAAAGTAACAGACGTAAATTATTCTAAAATGAAC
Source organism: Vesta saturnalis (assembly GCA_036346205.1). NCBI lineage: Eukaryota > Metazoa > Arthropoda > Insecta > Coleoptera > Lampyridae > Vesta > Vesta saturnalis. The sequence goes on along the minus strand of JARFJB010002483.1, from coordinate 1,901,223 downwards.
GAGCTAAAATACTGTGTATTATGAATGTGCTTCAACTGTCAGATACACTACAAAACTTGAAAAATGTGATCAAAACAATCAAAAAAATAGAAACTGATGTACCTGAGTTATATATATATATATATATATATATATATATATATATATATATATATATATATATATATATATATATATATATATATATATATATATATATATGAAACTATGGACGCAATAAAAACAAACCGAATAGGAGTTAAGGATACAATTAGCAAAACAGAAGAAACAAATCCTAACCTAGAAAGCTACCTGAACGAGATAAAAGAGTCTATTAAAAATAACAAGCATAAAGAATGATCTACTCCGAAGCAGCCCAAATGAGTAATCCTGACAATCAACCACTAATGCGTAGGAACTGACCAGGTTTAATCTTAAAACCAAGAAACAACAAGTCTAATAGTAACTACAACATAACAATAAAACAGAAACTAAACCCAAGCCAAGTGAAAGCACCAATTAAATCAATGAGGGACACAAAATCAAGGGCAATAATTATTAAAACGGATACCAAAGAAGCAACAGAAAGATTACTACAACAGGGAAGAAACAATTTAAATGAAGACTTCGAGATAGATATTTCAATATTGAATAATCCAAGAATAACCATGTTAGGTATAAAAAAGGAATAGAAAGACAGCGAATCTCTATTTGAAGAAATAAAAGACTTAAACCACAACATTGACAGTGATGATTCGACAGAAATAAAATTCGCTCGACAAGCACGAAAATCAAGAAACTGGATTATATACGCGGAAACTGCTCCAAAAACTTATAAGAAAATAATTAACAAAGAACCTAACCTAGAATGGGATCAATGCAGAGTTGTAGAAAATCTGAATATCAAGAAATGCTATAAATGTAAAAAATTTGGACACAAGAGTACTGAGTGCAAACAGGAAAGTCAAATATGTGCCTATTGTGCAGCACCTGATCATATAAGTCAATGTAATGCACAAATGCCAAACTGTATGAACTGCATACAAAATAACATTACCTAATACTACACAAATGGTAACGAATGTACAACATCCAAGTAACGATGAAAATTGTCCCATCTATCAAAGACAGATGCAAATAGCAAGATCAAGAATAAACTACTACTAGAAAAATAGGACAATATATGGAAGAAGATCTAAGAGAAGAAGAAGACTCAAAGTTAATTGCTGAATGGGAAAAAAACTTACAGGTTAGTGTAAACGAAGGTTTTAAAATTTTACATTGTAATATACGCTCTATAAAGAAAAATTTAGCTGAATTTCTTCTTATATTAGAAATGTTTAAAAGTAAAAATATGATTTATGATGTCATTGTATTATCGGTGACTTGGAAAATTGTAGATGTTAATATGTTTCAAATCAAAAATTATCAATTCTACAATAACTCAAAAATATGTCAAAATGATGGTCTCATTACTTACATTAAAATAGCCTTAAATCCATCAGTTCAAATTTACATATTGAAAATTTCAGTTATATTAGATCACAACTGAAATATAACAGTATCTTAATAAGCATTACTGCCATATATAGGCCCCATGTACTGAGGAAAAAACTTTATAACACACTAAATAATATACTAATAACTTATAAACAGAATGTGGAATATTTGATCGGAGATATAAATATTGACATATTAAACACTAACATTAATACACAAACATATATCAACATTCTTAACTCTTTCTCCTATAATTCTTTTTTAAATAAACCAACTAGAGTAGGTAACAAAACAAAGCCAAACATGTATTGATCATTGCTATGTAAAAATCAACAATCTATTAAAAGCAGAAACAGCTATGTCTTTTAATATATATGACAGTAGTCTGACTGATCATTACTTAATATCCAGCCAACTTAGTATAACATCTACAAATACACAAAACCATAAAAAATTAAATGGGGATACTACCAAAAAAATATGTATAGATACACTGAAACAATTATTAAATAGAAATGAAGTTTGGGGGAACATTTTTAATGAACACAATACCAATTTAGCTTATAAAAAATGTATTCAAACCCTGCGAAATCCCATAGAACAAAGTTCCACAAAAAAGAAAAGAAAAATAAATGAAAAAAAACTAAAACCATGGATCACGAAAGTACTTATAATTTCTATTAAGCATATAGATCAACTTAGTAGAACCGTTAAACGAAATCCACACAATATGCAATTAAGAGTCACTTATCAAAAATATTGAAACTATCTAAACTTCTTAGTTAAAAAAACAAACGAAACATACTTTAAAACTAAGCTAACAGAAACAAAAAATGTTGCAAGTAAAGTATGGCAAATAGTAAATGACGTAACGGGTAAAAATAAGAAATACAACAAAATTGAAGAAATAAATCATATAGGTAACCTAATAACTGAGAATAATAAAATGACTGACATTTTCAATAATTATTTTTGTGATATAGGTCCTAAAATAGTAGACAAAAAACCAAAAAAAATCCTCTTAAAATCAATAATAGTTCCTATCCAATTAACCTTTTTTGGACGCCTATAGCTGAAATAGATATTCAAAAAATTATGAAACAGTTAAAAATCAAGCATCACCTGGACCAGATAAATTAGATAATGCAACTTTAAAAAATATTAGTACATATATATCAAAACCTCTCACTCATATTTTTAACATTTCATTAAAAAATGGAATATTCTCAGAAGATCTTAGTCACGCATAAAACAGATGATACGAGGGAATGTGATAACTATCGACCAATCTCACTTATCAATAATATAGCAAAAATATTATAAAAATGTATAAAATATCGATTACTTAACTTTCTACATCAAAATAATCTACTTACAAAAAATCAATTTGGCTTTAGAAAACAAAAAGGTACAGAATACGCAATCTTTAATGTAACATATGAAATGACAAAACCACTAGATGAAAAGAGGAAAGTACTTGGCGCATTTTTAGATCTAAAAAAAGCTATCGACACCGTTTCTCACAAAATACTCTTAAAAAAACTAGAAAAATGTACGAATTAGGGGAATTTGTTTAAAAATGTTTGAGGATTATCTTAAAAACAGAATAAATCAAGTAAAAATAAATGATACAGTGGGAAATAAATTAATCATGAAGTGTGGTGTACCGCAGGGGACGGTGCTAGGCCCAATCCTTTTTTTTTAATTTACATAAACGATACCTTAAAAACAGAAATAGAAGGAAAATTGTACTCATATGCTGATGACACTGTTTATATCGTGAATCGAAGAACTTGGGAAGAAGTAATTGCTAAGGCTGAAAATGATTTATCAATAATCAAAAAACAACTTAAACTATGATCTTTTAACTTTAAACTTAAAAAAAACTAATTTCCAGCTTTTTACTTGTTACGATGATTCTCATCCTGCAAATATAACACTTAAAAATAAACACATATGATTGTATAAGTAAAAATAAAACAAATAACTGTAATTACTACAAAGACAGAATTCAAAAAGTAGAGCAAACCAAATACTTAGGTATCTACCTACATAGATCAAAATTTTAAATGGAGCAAACACACTGAAGAACTTACAAAAAAACTACGAATCACATTATATAAATTTAGACATCTTAGGAGTATTGTCAGCCGAAAGATGATGATTAGAGAGCGGATTTTATGCACTATAAAATGTCGAAATATGTGCATATATATGCATTTAAAAACCTTAAAATATGCATCAAAAATGCATTATTAATTCAAAATATGCAAAATATGCATAAATATTGAATCTTCTATTTACCTGTGTTAATTCCAAATTATAACATTAATATATAAAGAAAGTATATATGCTTGTAATTTTTTAATAGGAAAAAGATAAATTGCATACAAACTTATTATTTTAACATTCAAAATTATGTGTTATTTAAAAACTACATATTTACTTATACACTATACATTTATAAAAACTGCACCCTGTCATTACTACTTACAAAGCAATTATTATTTTAACATTATGTTAAAATTATGTGTTATTTAAAAATTACATATATACTTATACGCTATAGATTTATAAAGAATACACCCTCTCATTACTATTTGCAAAACAATTTATAACTAAATATTTTTCCAAGTTTTCGGGCAGAAAATTTTGGCGTCTGTCCGATAGTATGTTTTTGTACAAAGAAAAACTTCTTTCTACATCCACAGAAGTTATGGGTGCATATTTTAATGCGGCTAATATGGCCAAATCTAAATTTATAACAAGATCATCGAAATTTTTCTCAAGTTTCAAAACTTTATTAACTTTTAGTAACAACTGATATCCACTGTTTTTTTGTAAAATTTCATTTAATTTATTAGAAATAGTTTTACCAATATTTCCTGAAACAGCAGAAATCAGCTGTTGAAATTTATTAATTATTTGCATAGATTCATTTAATGACAATGATTCCGTTTCTAATTTAGCAATGGTTGAACTTTTTATAAATGCCAGCTCATTGCGCAATTGTGTTTTCTTAAAAATTAATTGAGCTTTTTGAACGTAAGTACTTGAATTATCAGAAATATCTAAAACTAACTCCTTTATTTTTTCCAAATGATCTGCATAAAAAAGAGCTGCATTTAACCAAGTACCCTAACGCGTAATCACAGGCTCTGGTGGTAGAGGAATATTAGGTAACTTTTCCTTGTACAATTGAATTCGTAACGGAGCTTTTAAAAACACTTTCTTTATACTACTTATTAAACTATTTACTAATGGAAATTGATTACGAATTGTTTCTGCTACTCTATTAATACCATGTGCGAGACATGTTACATGTATTAAATTTTCATAAAATAATTTTAATTGCTGTCCAGCTTTTACCATATACGGTGCTGCATCAGACAGCATTAAAACTATTTTATCTGTTGCAACAATATCAGGAATAAAAAATTGCATGAAAGCTTCGTTTATAAAGCGAACTATTGTTGCATGATTGGTTTTCTCAAGAACTTTGGAAGCGATTAAATATGATATACTAGACTGCGCCTCACTTAAATAACCAATCATTAAATTTGCAACATATCGTCCGCAACAATCTGTAGTTTCATCTACTATAAGATAAAGATATTTATTTTTTGTAATTTTCTTTATATGCCCCATAGTTTCAAGATATAAATCATTAATATACCTTTTTCGAAGCGTGCTTTCATCTGGCACTTGATTTTTACTAATTTTTTCTAAAAATGACCTAAAACTAGGATTTTGAAATTTCTTTAATGGAATATTGGCTTTAACAAATGCACTACACAATTCGAAATTAAATTCCTCCTGTGCATTTCTTTTGGCCGTTTCTTGAAACAAAGACTGGCGCAAAGGTGTCTGACAAAATTTTGTTTTCTTAAATGTTTCTAATTTTCTTTTATGAAGAGAGGTTTCAATGTGCTGTGTAACTTGAGATTTCCTTTCGCACATGATCTAAGGAAAAATTAATTTTAAAAATAAGTATCTAATTGCGTTTAAAAACTGATAAAACGGTGAATTCAATAACCTACATCAATTAATAAGGGTTTAATTTCCGAAATCAATTAAAAATATGTAATGGTACTTACTATTTTTCCACAGGCTATGCAAAACACTTTTTCATCATCCATACGTAGCTCGGATATATTTTTTATCCATACTTGAACTAAACTATTTTTAACTTTCGGCATCTTGAAGTTCACTTAACAAAGCCGTACCATTCAGTTACGTCTTCGCCCAAAGAATGTTTAAAATTTTGCATTTTGTCCGTTACTCTCAAATTATTTTCAAGAAGGGTTAACTAACTAAACACTTACCTTGAAAAAGTCCAAATAACTTTAACCCTTGATTGAGGGAATTCCCTCAACCAATGCTTTAACTATCTACTTAATCTATATAATCCGGAAGTATTAACGTTGCACTTAACTGCAGGTAATAATCTTTCTTTAAACCTGTCTTATTCATATAAAAATACATTTCTTTAAAAATTTAAAATAAGTTAGAATAATGCATTTTAAAGCGAATTTGGAAGATATAGAAAAATGCGAAATATATGTTAATTATGAATGAAAAGGCAAAATATGCATAAAGTTGCAATATATGCAGTATTTGGCGAAATATGCAAAATATACAAAAATTAATTAATATCAAATGAAGTGCAATTCGTCTAAAAACAAAAGTATATTCTTCAACTATAAAAAATAAGCGATATGCATTTTGCATAAAATCCTCACTCTAATGATGATAATGTTATACTATGCACTCTTCCAATCATTACTTGGCTATGGAATAATAGGATGGGGTAGTCTTTATGAAAGCACACTAAAGCCAGTAATTAGTATACAAAAATATGTACTTAAAATTATTTTTAATAATTCGTTTTTATATCCTTCAGCCATACTACACTCAGTATTCAAAATTCCAACTATTAAAGAACTGTTTTACAAAGCAACAACAATTTTTATAAATAAAAACAAAGACTTGATAGGTAACATTAAACACAGCTATAGAACCAGAACAAAAACAAATCAAAATTTAGAGACAATAGGATACAAAACTACTATTATGAAACAACATGCCATAGTGATAGGAAGAAAAATATATAACTTAATACCAAAAGGACTAAAAAAAGTACCACACACAAAATTCAAACATTCCACTAAAAAATGGATACTTCTCAACAAAGAGAAAATAGAAAAAAGCATAAATTTAGCCTAGCATTGACAATTTACCAAGCTCCCCTTAATACCATTTCTTCTTAAAATTAAATAGATAAGACTCGAGGTGTTTTGTCAAATAATATAATATGTAAGTAGAAGCTAAAATAAATTGTATTAATGGTATAAATAGTAAAAATAGATAATGAAAAATAAGCGAGTTTGGTGCAATTTAAATATACCTAAAGTGAGTAACAGTAAAATAGAAAGGTAAAATGTAATCAAAACAAGAATATTCAACACATTTATTGTAATACGTAGAATTAGAATCAAGATTATAGATTTAGCAATAAGTTAGTTAGCACCACGGACAAGCCATATGGCTTATGTGTATGCATATGTTCTTTGAACTAAGTAGATAAGATATTATAACATTGTATTTTTTACATCTGAAAAAATAATAATAAATAAAAAATTTCTGTAACTTATGGAAATTGATCGTTTTACTTCGTGGAAGATTCGGGTATAAAGTAATGTCAGATACGTGATCTGTTTACTAACCTATAAAATAAAAACGTCATGTCCTTAGTGTTAGTATTATTGCTCAAGATAAGACAAGTGCTGAAGTGTGTAACGAAAAAGAAGCATCGACGTCTGCATGTTAGTATTTATTAATTGTTCTAATCCGATTTATTATTTTTTATTATGTTGTGATTAGGTTCATCCACTTTTGCAAAAAAAGGAAACAACTGAGAACTAAATTGTTAATTGAAGAACTCAGGCTTGATTCTTGTAGATTTTGGAAATTCTTTAGAATGTCCAGTAAATTGTTTGGTGAGCTATTGAGAAAAATTGGACCGTATATTACTAATATAGATACTTGGAGAGAAAATCCAACCCAACGATTAGCTCTAACAATAAGGTATGTACCTAATGAAAGTATATTTGGGATTGTGGACACGTTTTCTTATTTCGTAATTGAATATTATGACAAAAATATATTGCTTATGATTAATTAATGTTTTCTGTATTTTAGATTTTTAGCATCCCGTGACAGTGTGTCCAGTTTATACTCGGTCTATAGAATTTCTTTGTCATCCAATATAATTCGAGAAACTACAAAATTATATGGGATATTCTCGTTCCAGAGGTATTTATGAAAGGTACAAGCAACGAATGGAAAAAAATCGCAAAAGATTTTGAAAATAAATGGAATTTTCCTCACTGCATTGGTGCCATTGATGGGAAGCATGTTGTAATTCAGGTAAATAAATGAATATTTTACTAATAATACCTAACACCAAAAATATTTCAGGTACCAAAAAATATTGGTTCCTTGTATTATAATTACAAGCATTCACACAGTTTAGTACTGCTAGCTGTCGCAGATGCGAATTATTGCTTTAGCATTGTGGACATTGGACGTAGAGGAACAGAAAGTGACGGCGAAATTTTTAAAAGTTCCAATATGGGACGAAAACTTGTACCAAAGGAATAAAACGTCCCTTCCTCCAAGTTAATGAGTGGTTACAAATTGCACCCAAATGTTATCGTTGCCGATGAGGCGTTTCAACTAACACATTTCATGTTACGTCCTTATCCTGGTCGTGGTTATGCAATATTAGATATTTCGAAACAAATATTTAATTACAGACTTTCCCGAGCTTGAACGGTAATCGAAAATACATTCGGAATATTAGTTGCAAAATGACAAATTTATAGGAAACCCATGATCTGTGATGTAACAACAGCGGAGGATATAATAAAGTCAACAGTATGCCCACCTAATTTCATTAAGAAAAATGACAAAGAATGTCAGTATGTGACGCCAGGCTATGTGGACTACAAAAATGCAAGTGGTGATGTAATAGAGGAGCTTGGCGAAAAGAAGTACAAAATGAAAATGCTCTCAGAGATATACTAAGAACATGGTCAAACACTTTTGGAAGAAATGCAGTTCACATACGAGATATGTTTGCTGAATATTTCTGCAATGAAAGTGCCATACCATGGCAGTGGAATTGTAGCCATAAGTAAAAATGAGGGTCCTAATGATAGTGTTTATTTGGTTCCTTCATATTGTTCAATTGTAAAATATGTGTCCACTTTCACTTATACGGGTGACCAACATTTTGTTTCTCCAAACAATAGAAGAATTTTTATAATTTAGATATGTACTTTCATGAGGAAAAGTTGTAAATAAAATAAACAAAATAAATTGCTAGTTCGTTGCTTTACTTTTTAAACATTACATGTTACATGTGAAATAATTCGTTGTTTAATAATTCTAAGAACTTAATTCGTAAGAGAGCTCTTTTCCTTTTGTCAAGTTTTTTCATTTCACACGCAAGAACTCTGCAAAAATGGTCAGTACTGTCCATTTCATTTTTTTTAATTTCCTCAACAATTAACAGATCGAGGTTATTTGTTGCTTCCATTTTCGTTTTTCTAAAAAATAAAAAATTCTGTGATAGTGACTATAAGTAAATTTCTCAGAAACCTACTTTGTAACTGTGGCGATTGTGGTGGTGAAATAATATTATTCGAGTTACAAGATATTCCAAGTCGACTTTCAAGTGGTTCTGGGACGTTCCTTACCCTTTTTCTAAAATATCAAGACAATTTTATGTGAAAATTAACAAAATGTTTTATACATTATCATTACATTTCATAAATATGGTCATCAATAAAACGCATTGACAAAAAATGTTTCCATAATGTCTTTCCTGTAATTTTAGCAACTTCCCACTCACACACGCACGCACACACACGCACACACTCACACAAACACCCACGCACACACCCACACGCGCATACACGAACATACCCACACACAAACACACACACACGCACACACGCACACAAGCACGCACACACGCATATACAGATACACACAAACGCACACACGCACACGCGCCACACACACACACACACTCACTCACACACAAGCGTAAACACGCACACAAGCATACACGCACATACGCACACACGCACACACTCATACACGCACACCCCCACCCACCTACACACACACGCACACACCCACACACTCATACACCCACACGCACAAGCACACACACACGTGCGCACACACGCACACACGCACCCACGCACACACGCACATACACACACACTCACACACGCGCACACACGCACACTCAAACACACACACACACACACACTAGCAGGCGTAAACGCGCACACACGCACACGCCCACACGCACACAAGCACACACACACACACACTCATACACACATACGCACACACACACCATGAACTCACCACACCACATGCACACGTCACACACACACACTCACACACGCACACACGCACACACACACACACACACACACACATACACACACACACACACACACACACAACACACACACACACACACACACACACACAACCACAGCACACACACACACACACACACAACACACACACAGCACACACACACACACACACACACACACACACACACAGACCCACAGACACACAGGCACACAGACACACAGACACACAGACACACAGACACACAGAAACACAGAAACACAGACACTCAGACACACAGACACACAGACACACACGCACACACGCACACACACACACACACACACACACACACACACACACACACACACACACACACACACACACACATCATGGCCATTCTTGGCGAAACTTTGCCAAACGTTGTAAAAGAATAAGCTAATAATTCTATTTAGCGTTAGTAAAGAAAGACGAATTAATAACCTTGTCCTATGGCGGATAGGTTTCGTCTATATTGAAGTGTATAGTATCTAATTTCATCTATGGGAAGGAGATTAAAAGGTATGATATTAGACAGTGTACTATACTTGTTCATAGGAATAACCGTTACTAATAATTATAACCGACCTTAGGACTGAGATCAGTTACGTACCTTGCCGTGTACATAGCAAAGGTATATTTATAAAGGAAATGAAAATTAAATAAACAGCCTTCCTAATTTATCATATAATAATTTAATTCATGACATTGGTAACAGTGTAGAACACAAAAAAGAGGGAAGTCCTGAGAACTTTACGTTTTAGAAGCCTTTACATTCTAATTATATCCATCAACTATATTACTATATATATATATATATATATATATATATATATATATATATATATATATATATATATATATATATATATATAAAGGGTGTCCCAACAAGAGCGCCGGATTTAATTTTAAAGAAAAACACATTTATTTTTTTAATTAAACAAACATTTTTATTTCAACATAAAGAAAAATAGTTCCGATCAAGTGTGAAATACATCAGGCAAATGGCCACCACGAAACCTTTGGCACAGGGTTATTCTTTTGTTGAAATTTTGAATAATGTTTTCGCATAAATGCGACTGTATTTCACCAATAACGCGCCTTATTTCCTCTTTAAGATGTTCAACTGTTTCAGGCTTATTCGCATACACATTTTCCTTCACATAGCCCCAAAGAAAAAAGTCCATCGGCGTTACATCGCACGATCTTAGTGGCCAATGTTGATCGCCAAATCGAGAAATGACTCGGCCTGGAAGCATGGTCTGCAGTAACACAATTGTTTCACGTGCAGTGTGGCAGGTCGCACCGTCTTGTTGGAAAAACATGTCCTTCACATCAATTACATCCAATTCGGGCCACAAAAACTCCGTTAACATTTGGCGATACCGCACACCATTAACAGTTAGCGCATTTCCAGCCGGATTGTCATAGAAATACGGCCCAATCACTCCGCCAGCCCGAAATGCGCACCAAACAGTTACTCGCGGTGGATGCATTGGTTTTTCGAGTATCACACGTGGATTTTCAGCACCCCAAATCCGATAGTTTTGCTTATTTACGTATCCGTCGAGTTGAAAATGTGCCTCATCTGAGAAAATGGGTTTCTTCGAAAAATCCGCATTAATTTGATGATGTTCCAACACCCAATCAGCAAATCCACGGTCCCTTAGCTTGATTTCTTGCACCAATTGAACCTTGTACTCGTGCAAATGCAGATCTTTTACCAAAATTCGTTGTATAGTGCTTCTGGAAATGTTTAATCCTTGACCACGATGCCAAATGGAACTTCCTGGATTCTCGGCCACAGATTCCCTTACTGTGGTTAGATTTTCGAGTGATCGACAAGGGGGACGACGAACAATGGTCTTCTGATCCATCAGCGTAAATTTGGTCTCAAATTTATTGATTAAACGCCTCACTGTCGATTCATTTGGCGCATTATTGCAACTGAAAACTTGACGTAATTGGCGAACTGTTTGCGCAAAACTTTCACCATTTTTGTAATGTGTTTTTACAATAATTAATCGTTGTTCGTTTGAATACTCCTCCACATTCTTAAATCGTCTGTACATGACAATATATATATATATATATATATATATATATATCCACTTTCTTTAAGTGGCCATCTTCTTGGCAGTATTTTGTTTGTCTTTATTTAGAACCTTTTGTTTTAAACATATTGTTTCAGTTTTCTATCCTACAGGCAACTTACTACGGCGTAACTTCACACCTTTGTGGTGATTGGAGTTGTAATGAGGTTACCTCTCCGTGTGATGGGCTTCATGTATACAATTGTCGTAAATGTGTTGTCATTACTGTGACACAAATACATCGAAGAATGCCAATTTTTCTTTCAACTCCAATTCGATTGTAAATTTTATGATGGGTACGCGGTTAATTAGATGATCAATGTAGGAATTCATGCACCTTTTGTTTGCTATGTTGACAGACTACGAACGTATTGTCTACGTATCTAAGCCACATCCTTGTATTTTTCGTGAATTCGGGTATTGTTTGCTCTTAGAAGTTTTCCATATAGGTTGGTAATAGCTAGTAATCCATCGTCATCCCAAAGTCTTGTTGGTAGAACTTGTCTTCTATTTGGAAGTACATTACTCATGTATATTCTCAGCAATTTCATTATTGAGTTTACAGAGGGTTGCAGGCATTCTTCCAAAATGTTTGTCTTTTGCTAGCCTATCCTTTATGGTAGTCACTGCTTTGTCGCTGTAAATACTTGTTAATGCGTTCAAAATATCAAATATTACCTGTATTTTTACGTGGTTACAAGTTTGTGATAGTATACACTAAGTGCTACCTAATTTTGGCCATAGACTTGATTTTTCCGATAAGAGAGTGAAAATGGCCAGCAGATAATATTGCTTTCAGAGGAACCCCCTTCAAAAATCCACAAGAAAGGAGCTCCTCTCAGACCAATTGTGAGATCGAGAAATATTCCTCATAACCCTATGACGTAAGATATTAGAACGTCGACAAAGAAACAAAAAGAAGTTAGCAAATACAACGGACGGTAAGTCCTACACTTATCTGCTGTTAGAAATACACCGTCTAGTTCATAGGAGGCGGGCGGGGTCAGAAGTATTTATTTAACAGGCGCCAGGAGTTGTTCCCCGGAAGTCGAACGCAGTACTACCCCAACTCCTGGATAGTAATGTATGTGCAGGTAAGTACAGGAAGGAGAGGGTAACATTCACAGAGGACGGGAAGAATAATATAATGAATCTCTCGAACGTATCGTTATATTTTGAAGTAAAAAGATAATTATTTGGTTTAATGGTAGCAGTGAACAACAAAAACATAATAATAACTCGGCTATCTGCGTAGTATAAACAACGCCTTAAGAAAGTTTATAAACATAATTACAAAATCATTAACCCGTTAATGTTTCCCAAAATTATAACTCAGAACATTTCCAAATAATAGATATACTATATACTATATGTGTACACCACAAAGAAAATATTAATTTAATTAACTTTCGCAAGTACTCAGAGCGGATTTAATTCAGCTCATAACCGCTTTACCAAAAAAAATAAAATAGAGATAAAAATACTTACAATATTTATAATATGTTTCTCTTTTCACGATGGAAGGCCTTCCTCAATTACCCCTGAAAGAGAAGCTTAAAAAATTACGCTAACAGCGCGTAAGAAAATTATTTACAGTTACCAAAACAGAAACTTGCTGCCGTTGTACACCAAAATTATAACAAATACATTTTTAATCGGTAAAGTTCAAATTTACACCCAAAATCAAAATAATCGTTAATTAACCTTTTTACGGGAATGATATATCTATAGTCATACCAATTTACAGTGCGTTGAGATAGCAAATAGCGAGTTTTATCTTAAAGTATGAAATAGCAGTTAAATTGTGACCCTAGTAACTGATATTGAATACAAAATTCCAAATGTATTTACAATGAGAAGTAACAAATAGTGAGAAAGTGTGAAATAGCAGTTAAATTGTATTCAAAATGAAAAGTAGCAAATAACAAGTTGATAGCAGTTCTACAATAACAGCTGCATAACGGTGTTAAATATTTATATCTTTATCACGTGAGGAGTCAGCCTCTGAACAGTAGTAGATATGCAAATGGCCGCCAACTCGACCCACATCAACGATGAGGTTTGCATTCCAAAAAGAATATTGAAAGCCGCAAGAGTAATGTTGCCAGTAACGTTATATGAAGCACTAAAATATTTTGTGTCTGTGGTTGAATATTAATAGTACATTGAGATTTGCATTTATAACTAATTAGCGTAGGTATGTATATTTATAGTGTGTACTTCTAATCAATAACTAATCAATTGTGGTTTTAGTACCTTCGTATCACTCCAAATGAGTTATAGGATAATGAGGAAGTCATAGATGTATACATATAACCCAATTTACGGTAATATCCGAGAAGCCAGTTTCAAAATATGTGACGATTAATAAGGTTTCCTGTTTCTTTTATTTTTCGGTTTCTATTTTCGCTAACCACATCGATAGATAGTCTAATCTAAGCTAATCTAATCTAATCGCTAAAAAAAAGTAAGGGTAGGTGAGCACGAAGATAAAGGAAGTTTACGAGCTTATCACTACGTTGTAAGGCCCTGCAATAAATGTAAAAACGAATCTAAAGTTTTATACTTGTAGATTGTATGAGTTCCGTTCCCAAAGAAGGAAGATTTTAAATTAGTACCAAATGAGAAAAACTGTAATTCTTACCCCTTATTGGACACTATTAAATTTTGTTTATAATCCGCAAACTTTGCGATCAATAGGACTAGAAAATTTGGTAGAAATTCCTATTGGTTTGACATCTTTTACCAGAATCCGAAACAATTTCGTATATTAGCAAGTGTAAAAGAAATCACAGAATTTTCGTAGCGTCCCCAACATGGCGGACGAGAAAGTGAAAATTTTTGTTATCAAAATGGAATTTGTGATCTATTAGATTTATGTTCAATAAAACAATTTTCCTATTGGTTATTTGATACATTAAACCTCGCCCTCTTACGAGAATTTCGTAAACTAACTTAAAGTATTGGTGTTTACAACCATTGTATAGTACAGAGTTTGGCTAGACGCCTACAGATGTCATATCTATTTACTTTAGATAGAATTATTCACATTAACCGGATTTTAAATTACACAATAGAAGACATGTAAATTACTGCAATGCTTTTAAATACTGATTGTACGAATTGTGCGTTTAGTACATATCGAAAAGAAGTTAAAAATAGATAATTTTCTAGCAATTAACAGAATTATGCACCAATGAATTTTTGTACGTTACAACCCATTCCATTAGCATATTGTCTGCTAGGCAGAATCACTTCTTTATCCATCAAGAACACGCAATACTTCGTGAAAACCACCACAAACTTACGATCCAACCAAGAAGACGTACTGATAAGTTTAGACAATGCACTTATTATCATAAGGACTAGAAAAAAACGAACCGTTGGACGAACGTACCCAACTCTCGGTAAACATAAACTTCTGACAGGATGGGTTCCCCGCTATCACCAATAGGGAGCAAAATGAAAAATTTCGACGATCAAGGGATTGTAAAGTCCCAGGCGCCTTTACCAATTTTTTTTGAATTAATTATTTGCTAATTATCCTGTTTAATCAAAATTTACTGAAATCGTCAAATAATGAATTTATATCCCCTCCGACGTCAATTTCAAAAACGTTGAAAGTTTTTACGTCAGTGTCCCCGTCAGTCTATTCATCAATCACGGCATTAGAGTCACAACCAGAATCCGTCTCCGCCCTCCGCGGATTCTAAATAAAACCTCGAGACGAGCTACAGACGCACTCATTCCCATGGGCCTCTTTCGAGACTCAGCCCTGTGCCTGTTCACTCTCTTTCCGCTGAGCCTCTTTCAAGAGCCCAGATCGACCATGTCTGTTCAATCTTTGGCTCGACACCGCCATCCTCAACTCATCGTTTCCACCAGAGTTTGTTACCGCCTCAATCTGCGGTCACCTGCATGTAAGTTAGACATACAACATACACACTTACACCAGTGAACGCCGAATATAGTCTTTTACTTACTCCATTGGATAGAAAGGTTCTCGCCGAAACTCTGTGGTGTATCAATTAAACAGCGCAATGGGTTTTGTCCAGATTATTGTAATTGATACTCCACCTAAACACCGCACGCCGACTCACAGAAAAACACGCCTACATTAGACAGAATAATTTAAAAAGGTGTAGGAAGCCGACAGATTGAAAGAAGCAAGCCGCCCGCAATTAGACCATATTTCGGTCATCCAGCATCGTAAATTACGAACCCAGTACGTAACAGTGAGCATTAGATTTCAATCTCGCTAAACGTAATAAACAACTTTCCTACCCGCTCACTTATTGTGAGATATTCAGAGTATAAGCAACATCCTGATTTAACATCTACGTTAAATGCCGACGCCCGTAAAACGGCCCGTCATCCTGTCAGCCTGTTTAATTAACAGTGCAGAATACCGAAAGGTGTCGACGATTTAAAGGTCTTACGCCATTTCCAGGCTAAGAGGAAATGTTACTTCTTAACGGTCCCATCCTGATCGCTTATCGAGATAACCCAGACTTAAAGAAGGTTTTCTTCTACCATACCATACCTGTAAAACGCAGAAACTCTAAGCGCAAGGACCTACTAAGCGACCACCGCCCTAAGCGCGCCCACACCCAGAATATAATACGAAAGTATTCATTTTCAATTCCAAACAGTTTCATAACTCGTAAATACTACCAATTCTGTTTTACTAAAATATCCGCTAATTACTGAGAGTAATAAAAAATAACTACTGTAAGTTAGTAAAAACTCGCTTTCATAAAAGTTAGAAGTATAAAAGTTGCATGTATACAATTTAAACTTGTATTCTTTGTAAAACGCATGAAGCGAAAATACTCCCTTTAAAGGTATTGATTTTCTGTTGATCGTAAAAGCAGATAGAGGGACTTATCACCGCATGACTTCGCCACTATTATAAACACACTTATAATAACTGTATAACATTTTTCTGCCACCAGCTACCCAACAGGTAGTCTGAGCATATAAACGCTAACCGTATTTTCAGAGAAAACGTAAGGAGAGAAGCGGCCTGACGGCATCCGCTCAAAATTCGTATACAAAGGCGCACTTACTTTAATTAAAGTAAACGAAAGCAACTTACAGGATATCCGAAATCACGAAAAAACAAAAAAAGGTGTAGCTTAGGTACGTGGACAACGCCTTCGTAGTTTGGCAACACAGAAAGCTGGCTGAACAGAAATGGTAACACTTTCACAACAAGTGCATACAGGAAACACACACACGCACACATACGAGGAGGTACTTACACCACTCCAATCCTGTGAAGTTAGGCGAGGCAATATGCTTGTACGATAGAGCTGAAACAATATGCTCAAAGCAAGAAGCCCTGAAGAACGAAAAAGAAGATATCGCTAACACACTTAAAGAAAAAGAAGAACCTAAATAATACCATGTAAATCGGACACCGCTGACAAAATTCGAAGCATGCCTATCCTTCTATAAGATACGTGTTGCCTTAAAATCCACAAGAACGTTCACGAGAATACTCATCAAAACCAAACCACACAATTAAAGCCAAAGTTCTAAAAATTGTTACTTAAGCGGTACTCCAGCATAGGGCTTCATAATACTGTGTGAGAGAGGGAATGTATCACGGGCAACGAAACAGAACCGTGCAGCATTATTTTTTCTAGAAAGCGTTTACGCCTTGGGAAGGTTCATTGGGTTATTTTCTACACTTTTTTTGAATTTCGTTTGACACCGTCTGATATTTTACCTCGACAGCCGACATTCGCATGCGTAAAATTGTAGTTTGCGTCTACAACAGCAAACATAACTGGAACGGCCCGACTAAGCCTTTCCGAATGTGGATCATTAAGAGAACGAGACACCGAAGGTGTTAGAAGCGTCAACTCAATCAACATCCCCTCACAGAGGAAAGAAACGATTATCCAATTCACAACACAGATGACGTAGGATCTAAACACAAGCTTGCGGAAACAGAAGAAGCTTTTGCTATCATGAAAGATATACAAACGGTTCTCAACACTCTGCAATGAACCTTGCTTCGCTAACAGATTCCTGTGAGCCGGTACTACGGACAGCTATCTTAGTACCCCAGTTTGAATTTGTACAATTATAATAATTATAATACAACAAAGTTTGCTAATTAGTAGATTATTTTCTTATCTGAATGTAATCTTGCAAAACATGACCAATGCACCATAAATATTTAGAATGATGCTCGAAATAGATTGTTTCGAAATTTTAAATACGTAAATCAATGAATGATAGGAATCGCCTGTTGCTAGGAGCCGCAGTGTTGCAGCAAGACGTTCATAAGTTGAAATGGCTTTTCTGAATCTAGCACCCCTTTTGCTGATTATCGGCCTTGTCGATTTAAGAAGAATCTCAAAATCACTGCTCGTCATTCCCAAATAGTTCCGTAAACCACCTACACATCTGCATTCTAGATTTAGATCGTCCACATCGCCTAAAATTACATCCTGCATCAGTTCACTCCTTGCTTATCGAGTTCTACCTCTCCCAAAGCTCAAATGTACCCAAATAAACGTAAAATTTTGTGATTACGCTCGAACTCTCGAACTGAATGTTTTCCACATTATTGCTTTAAAAGTGCGAAGTTGGAATAACTACTGTAATGATTAATATGAAATTTTTTCATAACTTTTTTAAATTCAGCATTATATAACTCCGTTCCCATGTCAGTTTGTGTATGATTAAGCGTCCTTTGCAAACCAGACAAAAGTTTATTCATTACACCAGCGACTAGTTTACCATTCTTACGTTTGATGGGAAAAGCTCAGACATATTTAGAGAAAGCATTTATTATCACTAAAATATATCGAAATTCATTATTCACTCGAGCGTAAGGTATCATTTCCACTAAATCAGTTTGAAAGAGATCATTTAAACCTTTTAGTACTACACAACGCCTCGGAAAATATTTCTCTTTGCTGGTTTGTACAGTTCTTCAACAATATCAGCTTTACTCATTTTACCGCTTTCGATTTTAGTAGAATCTCTATGATGAATGGTTGTTCTTTCGTAAATTTGACACCATCTAGTATTATAGGTTGAATGACAGCTTCCTTACGTATAGCTTGACTAATTAGAAACATCGGTATCGTATATAGTAGATCATCCACTTGAAGATGAAGAACTGGAGGTGACCACATACAATGAACTATTGTACAGTCTATATAAGGAAACAAATATTTACATCTGTACCCAATGGAATATCTAGTGTCTTCTTATGCAATAAACCTTGTAAGGTAAAATAAGTTTCGTAATATATATAACCTTGTTTCGTGGCATCACTGTGATGATAAGTAATATGTTTACCAAATTTATCCATTGTCATTTGATGATGAAGGTGTCTACCAAATTTATCTATTGCCATCAGTGCTGGATATGTAGTAGTATCTATAGTGATGGTCGTTGTAATAATGAAATGAAATGAATATAGTAATAGGTTTATAACCAGAGATCGTACCTAATTCGTCAATTATACATACATACACACACACACACTATAATATATATATATATATATATATATATATATATATATATATATATATATATATATATCTCCGCTACCAATCCACTAATTTATTCGGATCATTCCAAGGTACAAACTCAATCGCTTTGTTGTTATATCGTAATAGTTGCATTCCACCCCCTCTTTTGGAGATAGAAGTAGTACGAGATCTTGTTGCAGGAGGTGCAATAGCTGATGTAGCGACTTGTATTTTAGGGTGAAGTAATGGTTTAATGATTTCAATGTATTTCCTACTATTAGTTCCTTGTATCTGGGTTATTATTACGTAGAGCAGCATTTGTGCGGCACAAAATGTCATTGTATTGCTGCAGATCACTCATTTGTATCCCGTAGGAGCTTTTTTAAATAGTAGCTCATATAATCCCGGAGTTCTATCATCAGGAAGAGCGATACGAAAATTATCTCCAACAAAGTCTAGTTCAGCATCACCAATAAAAAACCTTCTCTTTTTCGGGAAGAAAGTGTACACCGTATGTTAAATCATACTCGTCTTCGGGATCTCTAGATATACCTTCCACATGATATTTCGCTAATCCTTCATACTGGCTAAGGTATTCGTCAAAGGCCGGTTGATATCCAGCAGCTAACAGTTCTGAGTGCAGTATTTATAATGCAGTGTAACAGTCAAATTCATTACGGAAACGACCTGCATTAATATCTCTCTCTTTATCAATCACACAAAATTTGTCACGCCAGCAACAGAAACACAAGTCCTTAAATCTATCAAATATCATATCTACATAAACGTGATCATCATACACACGTTTAAGATGGGTGCTATCTTGTTGAAACAGAACTAGTAGATTCTCATTATCACGTATACGCTGTTTTGGAATAGAAGAATACGTTTGGCACAGATAGAAACAATCATTGTTTTGGTGTCTGCCAAAACAGAAATGATCCCTTATTTCATTCTGTTTATGGCATGCTACATCATCAAAAATGATTATTGAATCTTTACGTGAATCACTAGGGATATAACGTCACGTATTTGGATTGATATAAAGATTTGCAGTATTCATAAACGTTTTTAAAACGTAAACCATTTAGATATTCTAATAAGGTAATCATAACATTTGTTTTTCCGCAACCTAATGGGCCGACGATTATACCTCGTTTACAACCTCCTTTTAGTAGAACACTATGTTTTGGGTAGTGATTATTGTTAAAAGTGATGTCATAATTTTTTATGGACTAATTAACACCTTAATAAGTAAATTACCCATGGAGTTGCATATACCTGGCTACAGGTATTGTGGTCCGGGTACTCGTTTACGAAAACGATTAACTCGCGGTGACAGAGGTATTAACGAACTGGACGAAGCGTGTAAAGAACACGATATTGCATACTCGCAGTCAAACGATCTAAGGTATCGCCACATAGCTGATAAGGCTTTGCAGCAAAAAGCTTGGAATACATTTCGTTCCTCAAACGCTACCTTTGGAGAAAGAGCAGCTGCATTAACCATGCCCGGTATAATGACAGGAAAAGGAACAATGGGAATGGAAAGCAAATCGCGACGTAGGATGCGTTCTCACAGAAACAGACCAATTTCATTCAACAAAGCAGTGCTTCTAGCGGGAAGTCGTGTTGGTGGTAAACTTCGGCCATTGTTAAAATCTACGATGCAAGCCTTAAACGTTTTAAAACATAAAAAAATCTTGACACCAATACCAAAACCTATTTGCAGTATTAGGAGCTCTAGGTTCTTTGGGTGGAGGTGCAGCTGCAGTTGCAAAAGCGGTCACTAACGCAAAAACTACATCAAAAACGTTAGAAGAAACCAAACGACACAATCTAGCAATTGAAGCAGCTACCTTAGAAAAAGGATTATATATTAAATTATTTATTAATTTATTAAAGTATTAAAAACTCCCACTGAAGCTATCACGTCACGCCTAAAGCAACGTTGAACTGTCAAAATTTGTTGAGAAATTAAAAATCTCCTATTTTAGAGGGATATACAATTACACATGCGAGATAAATTACCTACACGAATCCACACGAATGAATGTGTTATTGTGAATCTAGATGATCAAAATAACAGGGGAACACACTGGACGGCTTACTTCAAGCGTAATGGACATATTACATATTTTCATAGCATAGAACATATTAAACCACCATTAGAATTAATTAACTATTTTAAAAGTGGTGGTAGCAGAAACATGATTGACTATAACTATACCAAGGTTCAAAACTTCAATACATACAATTGCGGTCATTTAGTCTTGCGATTTTTATTACTGTTCGTTTTGATTCTCAGCAGTCGTTGCTTTATCGTAATGTCGTACACATTTACATTTTTGTATTATAAGTGTTTTGTAACTGAGGTTTGCTTTTTGCTGGCGCTCAAAAAGCAAAAACTGTGGAAATAAGCCGACAAACTCCACTAACATTTACATTTACCGATGCAAGCAGTATTTTGCAAGTCAACTTTGACCCGCCGATTTATCTTGATAATGAGCCAGAATATTTAATGGGGTTAACTAGTTTTGAATATTTCAATATTGTACAACACGTTACTTCCAAGAATAACCAACTGCTATTTCAAGAAACTAGAATTACAATACCGCCAGGATCATACGAAATCACGGATGTGAATAAACATATGAATGATACAGTGAATGATACTATGAAAGCAATTATGAAAGTAACACATGATATTAACTTTAATGTAGAAAATTCTATAGGACCTATGCTGGGATTTAACAAAAAAGTTTACGAAGGCCATGAATTACATACTTCTGAAAATCCTATTAACATTATTAAGATTGATTCATTAATTATCGAATGCAATATAGCAAGTGGAAGTTTTAAAAATGGAGAGGCGTCACATACTATTCATCAATTTTTTCCCAGTGTACCAGCGGGATACAAAATAATTGAATCCCTCTACATGTCATCTAGTTGCCTATAAATATATCCACCATTTCAACCATAACACTTAAAATAGTGGACCAAGACGGAAACGTCGTCAAATTCAACGGTGGAGTCATAACGATAGGATTACATTTGAAGAAAAGATGGTGACTCGGTATAACACATGTGCATGTAACCACAACAAGGTGAACTGTAAAAGATCGAAGTGTGGAAATGCGAGGGTCAGTAAGCGGTCAACCTTTAAAGCATTGACAGTGCAGAATAGAGCATACTTGCAAAGTTTTGGGTTAATAGTAATACAATGAGTATATTAAACGTAAACGAAAATGTTGTTGATAATGCCATAGTAAACTCCGAGCCCCACACCCATCAACCATATACTACGAGATTTGGAAACAATGATGAAATCAGAATACCCATTCAGGAAGACGTGTGCACTTTGCCATCAGAAAGTTATGTCTACGCTAAGGGAGGATGGTGCCGTCTCTAACACCGCGCGGTTGGTTAATAATGGCGTTGTATTTTTATTCAGTGAAATTAGATAGGAAATAAAAGGAATAGTGGTAGATTTCGTGACGAAGGTTGAATTAACGTGTACAATGAAAGGATTGATATCATTGGCACCCAACGACCTCGCTCGTCGTGAAAACGCAAGTTGGTTTCCTACCTCAAATAGCATACTAACAAATGCGTTAGGGCATTTTAATGTTTGCGTCCCTTTGCGAATGCTACTTGGCTTTGCGTAAGACTACACTAAAGTGATTTTGAACAGAGAAGAATTGGTTTTAATTTGCAGTAACATAGATACCGATGCGGTAACTTCAGTTGTTGCAGATGATGCACTGAAAGTTAACACAGATAAAACATATTGGAAAGTTCCGCGCATCATTCCAGAATTAGAGGAGGAATTGGCGTTAACGAAGTACATTGATAAAAATGTGTATACTCCAGTAGCATTTAGAAGTTCCCACAACAGATAAACATACATGGGCAATCAAAACATCGACTAGTATAGAAACACCTAGATACATTATTATCGGATTTCAAACGGGGCGAGGAAATAATGTTTCTCAAGATATGAGCAGATTCGATAAATGTGCACTAATGAATAATAGGGTATTCCTTAACACGGATCGTTATCCATATGACAATTTAAACGTAAATTACGATAATAATTGCTTTGCTACATTGTATGAAATGTTTGCTAAATTCCAAATGTCCTATTATCAAAGAGATGGTTAACCATTACTTACACTTAATCAATTTACAACAGTCGCACCATTGATAGTTGTAGACTGTTCGAATCAAAAAAAGACATTACACTCTAAAGCAGTAGTACTTCGTGTAGAATTCGAAACGTATATTTCGGAGAGTCGCCGTCAAGCTACTTGGTTAAATCATAATCAACACTGCATAAAATGGGAAGAAGGACATACACCACCACACCAATTTCGCAGAATTCTCAGTCGCTTGGTTCAACCTACAGATACTATCTACGTCAAGGGTAGAAAGAAAGCAGATTATATCAGAAAATTTGTTACACAACCCGTTATAGAACTTGAGGAACATCATACTTTTCCTGCTTTGCAACGAGTTTGTTATTATCATGGTAAATCATTATGTCACTGCGCTTTGTCTAATATACACCATAAGTACGATACTTATGTAATACAGTAAAGCTTTTTTAATAAAAAATTGTAAACATATATTTTGTTTATTTCTTCAATATATCACACAATATGAGTACATTCTGTGGTGTATATATATATATATATATATATATATATATATATATATACACATATATTTCCTCGATAATGAATTATGGCATAATATTAGTATATATTCCACTAAAAAGTTACTACATGAAGTAGCCGACCTGGAATGCTGCATCGATACTATACAATTAACATGTATGGCTATGTAGGTTCATAGCTTTATTATGGAGATAATATACACATCTAAATCTAGCAAGTGTCGGTAACCAAACTATTGGTTACTATTTGAATTACACAAATTCATTTGCATAGCAACCTCTAGTAGACCACTCAAAAGATCGACGTTCTCCAATTCCGGAATTCGCCAATGCCCCCACGCTGATGTTGTACACGTGTCACACAATTGATACCGTATGTTATCCTAGGACCGAAAGGCGATTTTGTTTAACATCTCAGTGTATATATCATGCAAACTTGATCTAAACACGAACATTTTACACATTACTGTTTTATCAGACTCCTCCGCAACAGATTTGTACTCTACCTCCCTCAGCACTTTTTGAATAGCGATTTTTTTAACACATTTTGCTTTCTTAACCACTTGATCACCAGCAAGCTTTAGACAATAAGATTTTGATCCTGCTCCATAGAAATATTGAATAGCTTTCCCTGCATACTCATCTTTCATTCTTCCGACGACAGATGTATTCGTTGTAATACCATGTAGACCGTTTTGGTAGTTGGATGTGTCATATTCATCAACATTATTCCGCATATGGGCATACACATCATCAGCTGTTATCTCGAAAATTAAAGAGTCTGTGTCTGTATAGAGCAACGTTACATTATTACCGTAATGACTGCGCAATATATCGTAAAAAAATCGATACATTATAATTTTGGAAAGATCTGAAATACTAAATCCAACATATACGAGTTTGTCATAAGTAACGACCTGTTTGGACAATTTCACTGCAAATAATTTATCAGTAAATTGAATAAAATTCTTAAATTGCGGTTTAGCGGCGTACGGTGCTAGACCCAAGCAACGTCCGTTATTTTCCCTATGTGTTAATAACTTTATTACTCTTCTTTCGTCGACATTCTCCATTGTTTTACCAAATACAGCATTGTTCATGCATATAAGAAAATCCTTTTCGAATTTGTTCTTGGTTTAATTTCGAAGAGTTGTATTAAGGTCTACGTATGGTACTGGCCAAGGACTTTGACGAAACCGTATAACTATATGAATATGAGTAACAATTAACCCATGCTGTATACATTGTTTTACATATCATGCAGGTGGTGTGGCTAGTGTACATCTGCCTCTAGCACATACCCAATATCGCCGTCATCATTAATCTTCAGTACATCAGAGTTTTGAATTTCCTCTTCAGTTAACCACATAAACCCATTATGAGGTAGGTGTTGCCGAATACTCCATCCTTATAAATTCGTGGAATCTAAATACTGTAAAAAGACTTTTGGACGATTAGGACTAAAAATTGAGACAAACTCGTTGTTAGTAATACTTCTTCGCTTAACACAAGTCCTCACTCCACCACGAATACCTTTCTTAAAAAAGTGGTACATATCCATATCAGTGAATAATTCTAACTCTACTTTAGTACATTTCAACATGGCATCTCACGCCAATACAGGTATTGTAACATACTGCGCAGGTTCTAATCCATACATGTCTATAGGTATCCGCCTAAAGTTTTCGAACACGTTAGCCAACATCAACACGTCTGATTTTAAGTATATGTCAGCATAATCCCCGAGTGTATTACACTTAAAGTGATCCCACACCAGTAGGACGCGACAGTATTCTTCATCGGATATATTTTCATCACAAATTTTATTATAGAATTTGTCATAGGAAGGTACTGTGACATCGTCTAATTTATTAAAATTGTCCATGGCGCGACCATTGATGAATTCGTCTACATAAATATGCTTACCGAACGTTATATATTTCTCACTATTAACAGGGACTACTATAATTTTTTCAGTTTCTCTCGCTAACTGTTTGATGAACACGTGAACATCATAACCACTGGGATCATGGAAAAAAATTGGGATAAATGTAGGTAATTGATAGTTTACATTGCAATTTGAATATGCCGCAACACAATATATACCAGTGACATGGCAGTAATCTCGTACTTTGGAATTTGTAAGATCGTCCGTAAGAAGCTTATCGCATATATAACAATTACGGCTTTGTTCATGTATCACCAGTTGTGGTAACATTGAAACAACAGTTTTCAAATGCTCATTATATATCCGTTTTACATCACTGTCGAGTCGTGTAATAAATACCTCCGCGCCATTAACCCCCCTATAAAGCTCTAATTTGGACCAAGCATCGTTTACACCACACTTAATATAATACCTGAATTAGTATGGTTCATATTAACAGGTTTTCATCGTGAACGGTTGTTCGGGATCGGGTTCAGCAGTATTTAACTGTACGAATAGCGCTTCAAAATCTGCATATATTACGGACGGTAGAAACATCTGTTTTTGATAGTTTCGAAACGCAAGTATATTTTCGGCATAGAACTACCCCGTTCTGTCTTTTCTCTGCATTACGCCAGGTAATTTAGTGTATACGAAATTACAGTCATGGGACACGTGTAGAGTTAATTGCTACTGCGTTCTAAAGTAATGAATCACGAAAATATTTTGCCCCATTACGTCGGCTTATTTGGTTGCTAAGTAAACGATAAAATTTTTTTATCTATACCTAATGCTGATTATCCGTTTGGTTAATGACTAGCAAATTAACAAGAATAGGTTGTTTAGCTCTTGTATAGTAGAGAGGACCCACTACCTCAGGAATACGATGGCCATCACGATACGTATCCTTCAGTTCATAAACATTGATGGAGATATTATTGTTGGACTCAAACGTTGAGATATTAGTCAGCTTAACATGAAATTCTACAACGCTCCAGTTGAATAACGTCCTGAAATCAGGGTGAGAAGTAGTCCGTTGTGGTAACGCCGTCGGTGTCACTAATGTTGACACCATAGCCCACGCAAAGCAGCAGTTATCAATATTCTTCACATTCACTATGGCATGTTTATGCGAAATTTCAGGCGGGAAATTCATATAGTATGAACCCGTAGTGGGAGGAAATTTCAACAGGTTTATCTCTAAATATACGAAATTCACCAGCGACCACCCTACGAAACAACATATATTGATAATGTACTACCCTACTACTCATAACTCGCACTTACCAGAATTTTTATGCTGAAATCCTGATTGCTTAGCATCCAAGATTTCCACTACTCTTTGAAAATACTCTTTCAACACCATCCCGACACACACTCAATATATCATATTTCGTTTGAAAGGACTTTAATTCAGTACGTTCTCTACTGTCCAGAAAGTACAACACGAACAACTCAACATTACATTTCAACAAGAAGTAACTGAGTTTGTATTAGTTTCAAAACATTCACTTTAACGTCACCCATGAACGTCTGCACATTCATATGGGTATTGCATGGTGATAGTCTATACGAAACAATGAGTTGTTTAAAAGCATTACGAATCACTTTAACCCCAGTATCAACGAGTAGACACACATTTGATTTGTGGCTATTGCTTCTAAGGTGCCCTTGATAAGCATATCGAGGAACATCAATCGAACAATCAGTGCAGTGCACAATTTCAACACTTTCGCTACTTTTATTTTGTACTGGTTCACTGCTTTGGTCTGACTTACGCTTCCGTGAGTTGTTCAAACCCGATGGTCCTGGTTCTACAAAGGAATCATCAGCATGCCTGTGTTGCACATTATTCTTTAAGTTGCTTAACCCTGATGGTCCAGGTTGTGCAAGACGTTCAGCAATATGGCTATGTTCCGCTTTGTTCGCATCGGAAGTACTTGGTTGTATCACATTCCTAAGTGCGGTACGATTTTGCGGTACAACAAGCGGTACCTCTGAAGGTGGGGTAGTTGGAATACTTATCCAACACGCAGTTTTTGTGTGTCGCAGTAGAGAGTCTTTTCTTGAAAATTTCTTCAGACATTCACATTGAAACGTTTTATTGCGATCTGTAACAGAGAGAATGTATAAACCATGTATTAGTGAACGGGTAGAGTTACGTGTTTTGTTATAATTCCTTTTTTAACTCTTTATCGCTCTTTATTAGTTTGTAGCATTTATTACTATCATGTATTACAACTGTTAAGAAAAGAAGTTATATCCAGCGATGCGAACGAGGACGCAACGTAACATATGATAGTCCACTATATCCCTCACCGGTGATTGCGCAGGTAAGTATTATATGGGTGCTGCAGGACTCCTAGATACTAATAAGTCATTTAGCGACTATTCATTATCTATAAAATCAGCAGCACACACAGGACTGAGGATACTCTCTGATGACTCATCCATTCGCTCCACTTGTATCGAAGAGTTCATAGGACTCCAGTCTTCAGCGAACTCTGCAATACAAGTAGGGCTCAGGATACTATCAGAAATGGGCCCTCCATAAATTTTACCGTAGAAGCAGGGTTCAGCAAACCTTCAAATGGATTCCCTACCTATGCAAATGTTACAGATGTGGACAATTGTTCATCTACAACGCATGAAGGTGTCAGAGTAATCGGAGATTCCTCTTTCCCCAGCACCGGCTGCACTACGGAACTTGACTATAAATACTCTTCCGCAAGTGGAAACCATTCATCCCCAAACTCTGCAATGCAGTCAGGACTTAAGACATGATGCAATACTACCTGATTTTTACTCACGGGTGACTGCATCCAATCATATGGCTCACGTACAGGTTGTAGGGTGAGCAGTATTTCGTCCACGTCTGCCTGCTCGTACGTGCGTAATAATACCACATCCAAATCGTCCGCTTGAGGTGGCGTATCCAAAAACCGCAACGCTATTTCACAGTCATCCTGTTCGAAATACTGCCCGCTCTCTACCAGATTACCGGCAGCACCTCCTTTCTGGTGCAGCTCTATCACATCCAGTACGTGATTCGTATGAGGTCGTTCTCCTAGCAACCTCCTCAGGATGGGAGTGTCATCACGCGGTGGTATCACAACGTGGCTTATGATGTTAACTCGTCCACCCACCGCTACGAGACCATCATAAGCCACGCATGCTCGTGACCTACCTAAAAGCAAAAGATTTAAATTACTCATATGTGGCAGTAATACATGAAAGCGCTTTCTTACCTCTGTTTACGGTTAACTTAGTACTCTCCACTACGGCGACGGCTACACTTGGGTTTACAGCATCTATAAAACGAATACTTTTATTAATATAAATAAGATGAGAGCCAGCAAAATAATGTTTGTAAATTTTACAAGTCCCTTAAAGATTATATTAAAAATGATTCTAAGTTCATAAAGTAAGTTTTGAAACTTTTACAAGCCCCTACAGATTTTATTGCAAATTATTCTAAGTTCACAAAATAACTTTTGCAAATTGTCTAAGTCCGTAAAGATTTTATTGAAGTTATTCAAAGTTTACAAAATAACTATTGACCTTGAAACCTCTAAAAATGCATGAAAAGCGTTATTTTTAGTGGGGGAAACACCTATATTTGGCGAAAAGAAAACAGTACAAATTATTCGTACAACTGATTCTATAGTTGACACTACTGAGCATACAATCACTTCAAGAGCAAGTTCCCTATCATTTGCCCAGGTAGCAACCACCAAATTTTATGTTTTTAATTTTTTTTGCATGCTTGGTACATTTCTAATGTTTTATTTCTTTTTTACTGGTTTCTGTTACCCCCCGTTCTCCACCGCCTGGAGAACTCCTGTATCCCTTCAACTTTTTCCCGCTAGCCTCCTCAACTCCTCTCCCTAATGTCCAGCCAACTCCTGCTCCTCAGGTTTCCTATCCAATTGACGTTGACCTCCCTTCAGCGCCCACACCGCAGGATTCCTCCCCCTCTTCCTCTGAGGTTCTGTATGTGACCTACGTATTTTTACACCTTACAGCTGTGGTAGTCTTATAAATGTGCGACCTTGGGAAAGTTGTATGCAAACATGATCTACTTCTTTCATAACCTTGAACTGGTGGGACCTTGAAGTTGTGGTAACCTTGGAAATGTGGGACCTTGGAAATGTGGTGTGTTACAAAAGTCTCCAATCTTACCTAATTGCAATAGTGTCAAAAAATGAATTAGTTTTATTCCCCATTTTACTTCGGTTTTTAAAAATACATATTTAATAAACTGGCGAGCGAAACGATAATTATTTGTATATTTTTCCATTAAATACAGCATTCGTAAAATATCTGGACGATCTTGGAGTTACTTTGTTACATGCCAAATACTCATTGCAGCATCAGCCCATAAAGACTATGTGCGCATATGGCATAGCTCAGTGGTGTAGGCGGTGTTTCTACTTAACGCTGTAAAATGGCACTCGTCACCACTCCAAAAAACGTCAAAATTAGGAGAAAACGCCAAAAAGCGCCACCTGTTGAAAACAGTTATAACGAGAAAACGTCATGAATTAGCCCTTAATAATGGTCTAACAGGAAACCATAATGTTCACTCAAAAACAAAATACTCTCCTTCCTGAAAATTCTACTCCAAAGATATTTACGCAAACCTCAATAAAATCTTAAATAAATAAAAGCCGCAAAATTGCGATAATACAAATAAAACTCTAAACATTTCGATGAGCCTAGCGCTAAAATCATAGGCTCAGATACCCAAAAGTAACTGATCGAAACGGTAACTAATTGTTCAATTTAAAACGAAAAATACGTCAGAACTGAACTAACCAAACACGATCCAATATCTATAAAATCCTCAAATCCTCCAAAATCGGGGTTATATTTCCTAAATTCGAAATATACAGCCACGCCATAGCAAATAATCAAATTCGCTCGCCTGTTTGGCAACATCAGGCAAATCACAGTTGTCTACAATCGGTATGTTAATTCCTATAAAAATAGCTTCAGAAAAATACTAAACAGCTGATCGGTTAACGACCTATTGACTTCATAATCTACGTTACGTTATCATTCAAAGCGTCTTTTACACTAGATCTATTAACAAAAACAAGGCTGTCTATCCGCTAATTTAGGTACTCTCAAAATCATTACTTTAAAGGTTACATTACATCATCAAAAAAATACCACTAAAAGTTGCTGCGGTAACGTTCTGTAAATTAAGCAGTTACCATAATAAATAAATTACTAAAAAGTTTTGGATGTACTCCAAATTAACTAAACATATTACCGCTGTAAGAAAAGATTAGGATTTACAATATACGTACACTAAAAAAAATGATATTCAATTTGTACACAGTATTCACATATTAAAAACAACAATGAGCAGGTAAGAATATACAAATCAGCAAAGTGTTTAATTACATAGAATGTAACTGTTAAAATAAAATTTCTGTACTTTGATTTGGAATAATTTCTGCAGGATTCCAATAACCCCAATTACTCTATTTCATATATCATAAATTTTTGATTAATAACAAGGAATAAGGAGAACGCTGAACATCTAAATGTTACAAATCTTGCCTTACGCAACTTCTATATAACGTAAACAGATGAAATAATCAATGCACAGTCCGAGATAATTATAGTATGAACGAATATGCTTTTTTCCATTGAATTGGTATCTAAATGTTACTTAATTAATCTCAAACAAAAGGCATATTCATCCGCCTGACTAATAAAAATAAACGCTTCATTCAAATCACAAACACATAAATATTCGGAAAAATCTAGTTACCACACAATGCACAACTGATCAATTGAACTTCCTTTTCTTTTCCCAAAGGTACTGCAATGGAATTAACCAACATTTCATCGATAAAAGAACCATCAGCTTCTTAATTTTCTTAGATCATATTTACAGAAATTTCGTCAGCGACAAATCGTTAAATCAATGACTTCTGCTCCAATCAACGTATGTACACCAATCTTACTGTACTACTTAATCAGGTATATAAATTTATTAACGCGAACGTTATATTTACAAGAAAATAGTTAAGCATTGTATTTATAGCGAGTTTTTTCATTTGTGCAGCGATTGTTGTGTACGCGCGAACGTCATTCATACATAAACCTTTTTACTAATTCTCCGCAAACAAAATGTGATAAAAATCCTAAAGACTGGAACTGCTTTCAATACCTAATCTAACTTCTATGGACGAGACACTCACCAATAATGCGTTACACGATATAAGTACCGGGATGCGTGAAACTTTAAATATCCCCAATTCACATACGGGTTCCAGAAACCTCTTTCTTACGATATTTCTACCAATTACGGTAACTCGTAAACAGTTTAACCTCCACCAGCATATCGTGGATACACAGCGATGCCGCACAAACTCTACTTACTACAACTACATCTTAACCAGAACTAACTACAGATCTACAGAAAACATGTCTCCTCTTTCCTCTTACCTCATCATACCGAGCGTCACCCGCGGTTATCTAAACTACACGTTTCACCCGACGAAAACATGCTACTTCCAAGAACTGATAAGCCCACGGCTTATTTAAAATGGAACATAATGGAGGAACCAAATTTTCCTAACGGCAATATTAAATGAAACGATTCGTAACTATTTAAATCGACGAACCTCAAACTTACGTTATCAGAAAAACAACTTTATACACACACCTTAATAGTTCTCAAATTACGTTCCATTTACTCGATATGAATTTACTCTTTTAAAATTGCGATAACAAATTGAAGAAAGAAAATGAAGTCACTAACGGTTCCTGATATACGTTTAATTTTAATTCAACAAGCTATATTTAATACTGCTTAAAATAACCAGGAATATAAATTTAAAACTTTAATTTTATGAAGGCAATGCAACCGAAAGAAAAATACCTATCTGACCATCTCAGAATTAGAATGCTAAATGTTAATTTGCAATAAAAATCCAGTTATCCTCAAATACGTAAAATAAGTGGCTAAACGAAACCTTCCAGAATTGTATACTCTTTTAATTTTAAGTACATCGAAAAAGACAATTTCAACCCTCACTATATTAACACGTGGAAACAAAACATTTTGAATCTAATAACTTTTAAAACCAAAATTTCGAAAAATGAGGAAACGAAATAAATTATCTAAAATAATTTGCTTAAAATGTTCACACCCGGTGACAACTTAAAAAATCCAAGGCAATTCATTTTAAAATTATGTTTTGTCATTAAAAGTCATTTTAAAGTTCTTACAGCAAAGCCAGTTTTTTCGCTGGTCCATATTTTATTCATATCAGGAAAAATCCATTCCGTTGCGGCGTAGGATTCCGGTAAACACATGCACACTTGAACAATGTTTAATATGTTGCTGTGTTGTATATCTTTACTCTTGAAGTAGTTAAAAAGCTCGACCCATTTTTTGTCAATAAAAACAGAAACTCCTTTCCACTTTTTATTTTTTGAGTGATTGTATATTTTTTAATGCACACAGTTTCCGAATCATCTATATGAATATCAGGGTGTTGTTTTTGAAAAATAGTTAATAAGTTTCTAATATCTGACCACAGAACAATACCCAACGAAACGCTTGAGAATATTCGAACTGTTGCGTCTATTTATCCAGATTAAGTTGGCAAAAAGACTTCATTTTTCCGTTCTATTAATTTAAATTTGATAGAACCATGATGACTTTTCAGGTTCTACTTGTAGCACACATTTATGAAATGTAGGAGCTTACAAGATTCTTTTAATCGTCCAACTCGGACAGTATAAATATAGAAATAGCCGTAGATTTTGGCAATATTGGTTTCGATGTAAGAGATAAGCAGTCTGCTGATGTTTCAATACAGTTATGAAGGATAAG
Organism: Vesta saturnalis; assembly: GCA_036346205.1. Classification (NCBI taxonomy): domain Eukaryota; kingdom Metazoa; phylum Arthropoda; class Insecta; order Coleoptera; family Lampyridae; genus Vesta; species Vesta saturnalis. The sequence goes on along the minus strand of JARFJB010002483.1, from coordinate 1,867,199 downwards.
AGTAGTACAGTTCTCCCAACTAATGATCTTTTAAGTAACTGCTGAACTTTATGAAATATGTTATTTGGGCCAAATCTACTGCTCTTCCAAGATTTGTGCTGTCAGCCCACATTGCCGCTATTTTTGTTGGTAATTCCTGTTGGTCAACTGTTTTAATAATATATTTGGATATGTCTGGTGATCATGAACCTTCAAAAGTTTTACTTGAGTGTCCTTGATCTTCCGTAATAGTTATTTACGTTATAAGACACGTACAATGGATATTACAGACGAATAAGTAATTAATTCGGACAAGGCGAAGCCGAGCCAGAATCTGTTTACGTAATGAGTACGCAATATCCGGGTACTGGACGAATAACGTAACGTACTTTATTTCATACAAAACGGCAAGAAAAAGAGTCCTCTTCAAAAACTGTACCGTCAGGAGGCAATGTCTGCAATACAAATTCGAATGTCAATAAAGATGCCTTAGTCGCAACAATACGTCATGAAGAAAATTGTCCACTGCAAGTTAATGGAAAAGAAAATTGCACAGTTAATATTCATTTTCAGATTCCAAAATATTCTTAGTTCTAATTGGGGTTGTAACTTGGTTTATTTTTGATAAATATGTTATAGTTAATAAATAAATTTTAAAACCCAATATTACAGTACAGTATGAAATAAAACATCTTACGAGTATAGGAAAAATAGTTACGCTCCCGTGATTTGAACAATTGGTGTAGATGGTTACAACTTAATGATCCCCTTTGTAAAAGGTTACATACGATATTGGTTCAAGCACATGCAAATTTTTGATGTAAGCAACTTTTTATTAGCTTATTAGTGGAAAGGACTGATTGTCGATCACGTTGTGGTGTGACCAAGTACATTCAATCGCTTTATTCTTCATTTCCAAGTGTGTCCTTACGAAAAAAAAACGACACTTGGCTACTACTAGAAGCAACAATATTTAACCTTTTATGCTTGAGTCGATACATGTTGAACAGCTTTTCCACCATGTGCAAGTGAAAACTATGCACAACATTTTAGACACTTTACATCACTATCTGAGGTTGTCTTTTTAATGTATGAATATTCACTTTCCAAATCTCTATTAAATGTACACTTTCTTTTTGGCATTTTCTGATTTTTTACCGTCCTAGATATACACTACATTAAACGATTATTTATGTAAAAACAAATATTTATTAACACCTAACCTTAATACACTGACGAACTATTTACACTATATTTATTTACACGCACCGGTATGTTGCACACGTTCAATCACCGTCGTAAGGAAATTCTTTTCGTGATAGACTTGATATAAAAGGAAGGGAAGGTCACGTATTTCATTTCCTCCCTAAGGGCTGTTTGAGCTTTCCAAGCTCTTTCAGTCACAATCATATATTCCCAGCATACATACATTACGTACATATGAATGGTGGGATTTAAGATGAGTGTGGTCAGGATAGTATCGGGAAGAACGGAGTCAGGGTTCTGAGGGGGAAAGTATCCCTTTGTTGTATAGAAGTGATATAATCGCTATTAAAAGGGGATGTAATATAAATATTTCACTCCATCCACACATTTTCGGTAAGCCGTATCAGATCTCGACATTTACACTAACCCTCGCATTCGACTTTAGAGGTAACACCTTCTCACTGAATAAACACCATTCTAATCCTTTACATTCGTTTAACACTTAAGTTTCCATATAACTTTACCGTTACGATTACGTCAAAGTTCCTGTTTACATTTGGTTTTGTCTTTATTGATGTAAACTGCTGATATACTGCGGTCCGCTGTCTCTAACATACTTGGAATTGTGTGATCGTTGAGGTTACACCTGTATTGAAGCTGGTGAAATCTTGGCTACCTCGAATAACGCATAAACCTTGGCAAACACAGGTCAGCACTTTCCTTTTATCGCATGTATAAATCGCCTTCAGCAGATTACGATCGCCTACAACGAATTTAAATACATTTACATTAATTATGTCGACGAGTATTTGTTAAACATGTTACCAGTAGTGTAAGTTCGGTGTCAGCTTCATACCCGACTTCAGCTAATTTTAATTTCTCTCATGTAGAACTGCTATATGTTAGTTAAGCTATTCTTCAATATTTTACGCACAATCAAAATTTTGAATAATTTTTGTAAAAATTGTGCCAAATCCAGTTGGGAGTTCATGTACAACCTCCATTTTGGGGATAATTAATTTTGTACTACTATCTATGTGGTCGTGCGCAGTAGCGTTGCTGCAACTTTTATGTTTATACCAGACGTAACTTTTTGTGTAGCGTGATATTGAATAATATCAAATGTTAGCGCGAGATTTCGTGCTACTTTAAATGCTATAATATACACTATCGTTTTATGGATAAGATTGTTCGGACCAATTTCTTTTTCTAATTTAGATTGCTTAATTACTACTATTCTTTTTTATTCGAGATAAATTAAGTGGACTGAACAAGCTTTTTCAATTGTAGTGAGGAAATTTAATCAAAAAGGGGCTTGTATTCAGTTTTGCTAAACGAAAGTTAATCTGAATTACTTAATTAATTTTCCTTTCTTGTAAATAACTGATTTAATAGGTTTATTAAATTGGCGTTTTCTGGCTAAGGTACGTAAGATCTTGCGTTGGCCGGAAGGGGCATTGTTGTTTTTGGTATTATAATTATGTAATGAATTACTGTGGGCGTATGTACAAGCTCACGACTTACCCTCGTCAAGCTCTTATACTTTTTTTTGTGGTTTTGGGGATAACATACATACTGTGTATAGTTGATTTCATTTATTATTCATATATTTGGGTTTGGGACTATTCGCCGTCGCCGGTTCGCCTTCGCCGATTCGCCGTCGCCAATTCGCCGTCGGGACAGTTGGCCGTCGGTCAAATTCGCCGTAGGGACGATTCGCCGTCGGGGATGTTTTAGACGAATTTATAAAATTAATTTGTTCTTAGGTATGCCAACACACAAAATTAATGCATAACGTAAAAATACTACAGATGTAAAACGATTTTAATAAGTAAAATAGGATATGTACATATTAACTATAAATTGACCTACATATTGTAATTATGTGCTAAGCCCTCAGATATTCTAATATATTAGTACCATTGAAATTCTAACTAATCTTAAAATGCGGTTATCGGCATTCCTGTACTTCCTCAACTTTAAGGGTGGTGGATTGCCAGCAACTAGCTGTTCATAATATGTATCCCTCCCCTTCTGCACCTTGCGCAGGGCGTCTATTTAAAGTAAAGACCCTCATTATAAACTCATAAAACACAATTTTAAGAAGACACTCATTACCAACTCACAGAAAATCTATTTAAAGTAAGGGTGTCCATTATCATACGAGAAATATAATAGCACATCAAAAAGCAATGATTTGTACGGTGAATCGTCCCTACGGCGAATTTGACCGACGGCCAACTGTCCCGACGGCGAATTGGCGACGGCGAATCGGCTAAGGCGAACCGGCGACGGTGAATTGTCTTAGACCCCATATATTTATATAGCAAAACTTTGGCTTATTGCCTCCTTGGTTGAAAATTTAGAGAAAAGAATAAATTTACGTTTGTTGAGGGAATTGTCACTTAATTACTAATCCTATTACTCCCTGTTTCAAGCTTTACAGGCTCTCTCCCTCATTCAAAGAATAAGAACCAATTTTCTTTTCCTTCTTTTTTTAAAGCTTGTGGCGCCTATTTAGGTTCTTTCGTCACACACCAGATTCTAATTTAAACTATTTAATTGATACCTCCAAAATACACCGGTCTTCGGACCGTTTGATTGAATTTTAGCCGAGCTCACTCATTTCTCCCGTTTTATGCAGTGTGGTAGTTAGACATGTGGCATGTTAAGCAGGTCGTGTCACCACTACTCTACCAGTTCGGTGATAGACTTGATATTTAATACTGCCTCATTTATTTAAGTCCACAAAAGTGCTAAATTAGTGTCGTAAACTGTAGACCTTGTAATGTCATACTATTGTGTCTTATCTGAAGGTCGCGCTATCTTTTTTGTACTTTCTAGACTTTGATTAATTCCTTCTAAACAATGAAGCATCAGAAACGAGAAAAAAAGGGCTTTTTTATAATATAAGCTAAACTTTTATGTAATTATTGATTAAAACTTGAACATTATATTTTGTAGATTCGTATTATTAAAGAATTAAAAGTAAACGTTACAAATTGCATAACATAAGAAACTTGACACACAAGTGATAAATATAAAATAAATATCAGGTTAGTGGGTGAAAAATATATAAACTATTATGAATATTATATTATATTAAATGGGATACTTCACTATCACTATGAAGAATAATTGCTTAAACTTGAAAACAAAATTTATTTAGAATAGCGTTCCTTCTCAGATTACTCTTAGAATACTCTTCTGATACGTAAAATAAACGAATTTTTAAAACAGCTAATGCAGTGTTACAACAAAGAAATAAACCTTGTTTGTTAGAAATGATTTATATAGACTTAGCAGAAAGTTGTTATATTGAGGTTTTTATTTTTACACTTGAATACGTGCTATGTACCTTGTACGTACAAGTATTAATTGTATAACATGATACAGTTGTTGACCGTTGTTATCAGAATACCACGAATATAACAATTAATTTTTTATTATTTACAAAACAAACAACCAAAAATAATTTCATTACTAGTAAATCGCGTAACCGTAGTTGTCATTCCCACTGAGTAACTAGACCAAACCGATTCCAATCACGTTGAGTGAAGATATGGAGATTTCTAAGGAAGGTCAAATTAGAAACATGATTAATAAGTTACTTATTCAATTATGTGTTGAGAATAATCATCTTACAATAGATGCAGCAACAAAATCGTGCGATGGTTGGATAGGAGAGGGCTACAAAGTTCAGGTGAAGGGATATAATAAACTGAAGAAGAAAAAAATACAATTATATTTATTTGTAAAAGTGGCTCCTTCCAATTTGGTTTACCGAAAATCGTTAAACGTTGTGGATCTGTATAAACGCGAAATTTATTTTTACAACAAAGTGATACCTGAGATGGAAGCCATGCAAATAGAAATAGGTGTACAAGACGTCTTTAACCCGTTTCCAAAGCACTATTTGTCTTCACTGGATTATCTACAAGAAGCTATTGTGATGGAAGACATGAATGAAAAAAACTTTGTTGCAGGAAACAACCGTGAACTGCTAAATTACGAAACAGCGTTAGTTGCGATGAAAATGTATGGAAAATTTCATGCACTATCCTTTGCAATGAAAATAAATAAACCAGAAGTATACAACGAAATAATATCTAATTTGAAAGAAACTTTCTTCACACCTTCACTTGTGAACGGTATGGCAATAGAAATAGTGACAAACTTGTCCAATCAAGTACTCAGTTCTGGTTGTTGTAAATCATCTATTGAAGAACCACTACAAAGATTTGTTTCAAAACTGCCACTGTTTTTAGCAACTATTGTACTTCCTGAACAAGCAGGAGTTTTCGGTGCAATTTGTCACGGTGATCCACATTTGAGAAACCTTATGTTTAAAGACGGGGTAAAATAAAGTAGTACAAGAGCAAAGTGATGTTTGATTGTTAAAACTCAAAAGCCGAAGAAGGCGCAAATTACTTTACTCTTGATGCAAGCATTTCTGCAATCACTTAGAGAGTTTAAAATGATCACAATTTTGTCCATAAATTAGTTTTTTGTTAATGATTTTTAATTTAATAACTGTTTTAATCCCTTGCGGCTTGTTACCAATGGCAAAACCGCAAACTATTGCCTTATTGTTTCTGGAAAAATTACACAAAACTACTTTCTAAAACAATTGCAGAAACATCTTTTTACTTTTTTTTAATATACATATGTTTATTTTTAGGTCGGCCTGAAATCTGGAATACCCAAGGAATGTTGTCTAATTGACATGCAAATCGCACGTGTGAGTTCACCAGCTCTTGATCTTCTTTACCTATTGTTCATATGCACAGATAAGAGCTTTAGGCGTTTGTACTATACAACTATGATTGAAGAATATTACAAAAGTTTTTCAACATTTTTAAAAGAATTTGGTGGTGATGCGGACGAACTGTTTCCTTTTAACGTTTTACAAAGCCACCTAAAAAAATTCGCACCTTTCGGACTTTGTGTTGCTATATGGGTAATTGCAGTAAATCTTAAATCTGTTGACGAAGTTCCCATGCACGATAATTTGTCTGAAGAATCGTTGTTAAAGAATTTGGTTACAATTATTGATAAAACGTATTTTACCAGAGTCACAGATGTGATTTTAGACATGATTGACTATGAATATGCATTTGATTTTTGATATTCAAGCAATACTGATGTGCATTGAGTTTAATATTGATTCTAATTGTTTTTTACAAGTTTCGTAATGTACTTGGCATTTGTAAGATAAAGTAATTAAAACGTAAATGCTCACTCATTCGTTTTTTTTGCCATAATAGTATATTAGTATTTTTCTGTTTTGCACATTTCAATTCAGAATGCAGAAAAAAATTACAGTCGAGGAAATAAGGCTACTCCTTTTATTTGATCATACTGTAAATCTAGTAACAAAATCCACGTGTGTTCTTATTTCGATTTTGAACTGTCAATGATTGTCAAATTTCTGAGTTTGAAGGAACGAACAATCGGAATCCCCATTTTATAGACAACAAAACCATTGGGCAAGTTTACTAATGCTAGCTGCTGGATGTGAGCAAAAGAGATAGTTCGCTTAGCTCCAGCCTTCACAAGGATAGACTCAAGCCGATCAACACTGAGGAGCGTGCCCGTTGTAGTGGAAGATTTTGAATAAACGACCGAAGAGCTACAAAGCATGGAAAAATGATAACTCGTAGTTTAAGATACTTTAAATACCCAAGGATAAGGACGAATCATGATGGAATTTCGTCAAAAATTGCTCCAATTTTATTTAGAACTGGACATAGGATTTTGTCATACTTTACTCGGGTAGAAGCTATTCTTTTACAAACAGCATTTTGTCAAGCTTTAACTCTGGCTTGACATATTGCTTATACTTCATTTTTACATTTTTAGTGCAAAATAAAGCAAAACGCAGTATTATATATTTTTTCTTTAATACTAAAAGATTTTCATACTGAAGGGCGTTGAATTTACCTCTGTCAGAAAAAAATTGGTGTAAAGTAACACACGATCTTACAATCTACAAAATGGATACTAAAAGAAATGAAATAATTTTAATAATTTGTTTAGGATATTTATGCAGCCTCTTTTATAATAAGTTCATTTCGAAAATAGGCAACATTGCAAAATCAAAAACAATAATCTAAATCAAACAGACGTTGGAAACTTCATGCCAGACAGAGGTTAATACACATCTAGATGCTAACTCAAAAAAATTTCGAAGCCGCCCTCTCCTATAAAAATATTGATAATACAGTTTAAGCATCTCCAGTCATATTTATTTAATTTTTACACCTATTCCGCTTTATATTATGAAACTTCATAAAAAAAAATTTTAACTTTCTTTAAAAAAGTGTCAACACATTTTCTTACAAAATTAATAATTATTCAGATACTGAAAAAACTTCTATTTTATTTATTTTTTGCCGCTAAATTACGAGTCGTATCAAAAAATTGCATAGAACATAATTAATCTAATCCTCTTGAGGAGAAATGAAAGCATACGTTTTCGTCCTGGAGTTATCGTGGAATAAGCATACATCCACATATCCACACACACACACACACTGCGCTCGCGAAGTCACACACACAACACACACACACCCACTCTCACACAAACACCCCCACATACACACACACACACACACACAACACACTCACTCACACACACTCACTCACACACTCTCACACACACTTGCACACACACACACACACACACTCACACACAGACACACACACACACACACACACACACACACACACACACACACACACACACACACACACACACACACACACACACTCACACGCTCACACTCATACATACTCACACAAAAACACACACACACACTATCACATACATACACTACACACACTACACACACCATACATACACACAGACACACACACACACACACACACACACACACACACACACACACACTCACACACACACACACATGTACACTCACACTAGTAGTCATATATAGCCAGTTCTGGACCAGTTAAGGTTACTCGCCCTCTGGTGGTCAGAAATGAAAGCTTTTGGAGCTCTTCAAGGTCAAACTTTGGCGAAAAATTTAAAATTTTGGAGGTCTTCAAGGTCGAAATATCAAGGTCAAAATTTAAAGCTAGAAATAAAAATTTCAGGGTTATCACCATCATTATGATATTACAACTCTTAGAAATCTAAGGTCAAATCAAGGTCAAAGATTTTTGACCTGAAGGGGAGGGGTATCATATTTAACTGCTTTGGAATATAAAAATAGAATCAGTTGGTGGAAACAAGAAGAATGACAGGTTGTTGTTGTCTATGCTAAAAAGTATACAAAGGTCAAGTGGTACTTAGGTGAGTATTTAACAAGTTTAAACAAAGACACATTGTTCGTATATAAACTGCAGCGAGGTGTGTTGAGATCACTCAGTCAGCAATTTATAATTGATAAACATGGAATTAGCCGGGTTAAACCAAAGCACCTATTGTAAACCCTTTAAAAATGTGTGTGACCTCGAGATATGCTAAATGGAAATATTGTATTTTAGTCCTGCTTACTAGCGTTTGCTAAATAAAGAAATATTAATAACTATGATTTGTTTTGTCTATCTAGGTAAACAATGTTAGGTAAGAAGTGAAAGAGTGCAGGTGGTTTAGTGAATACTCTCATCAATCAATAAACTTCCGGTTGATTTGCGTCTACCTGGTTACCAGTATTGTGGTCCTAGAACAAAGTTAGAGAAACGCTGGTATTAATCAAGTAGATGCTCAGTGTAAACTTCATGATATCCGCTCCAGAGATTACAGAGATTTATAAAGTAGATATAAAGCAGATAAAATTTTAGAACAAGCGTGGGAACGCTTTAAATCGCCAGACGCAACATTAGGTGAAAGAACTGCACCTTCAGCAGTCTGTAGCACTATAATAGCAAAGAGAAAATTAGGAATGGGATGAAAACGTCGATCCAAGCAGATAAAGAAGAAGAAGAAATCGTTATGCAATGGTGACAATTTATTGAATTTACGAAAAACAATAGCTAAAAAAATTAAAAAAAAAACAGAAATTTTACTGATACAATAAAGTCGGCGCTTTCAGCGCCAAACGTGTGGTAGAAAGTTTAGGAGGAAAGAAAAACATTAAAATTCCTAGAGTAATTCCTTTACCTAAACAAGGCGGGTTTTTACCATTCGTTATTCCGTTATTCGCAGCATTATCGGCAATCGATGCTTTAGCTGGTAGTGCAGCGGAAATTTCTAAAGCATCTAATGAAGCTAAAAATGCCAGAAGAGACATCGCGTCATAACCGCATGATGGAATCTACGGCTATAGGCTCTGTGAAGAAGACATGTGGTGCACTTTATCTAAAACCATACAAATCAGGAGGTGGTGCATTATACTTGAAGCCGTATCCAAAAAACAACCGTTAACAGATATTGATTTAAAAAAATACACCAAAAATGTGCAATATTTTTATGAGAGGTAGCATGCCTAAATTACCATGGAAAAATGAATCTGGAATTATTAACTTAGATAGCCAGAGCGGGCCAGATACGCATTGGGTTTGCTACAAAAAGCGAGGTAAAAAGGTGTAGTATTACGATAATTTCGGTCACGTTCGACCATCAATCGAAGTGATTAACTAATTTTCGGGGATATAAAATTTATTATAATTACAATCAAGATCAAGAAAATAATACTATCATTTGCGGACAGCTATGCCTACAATTTTTAAATAAATAATCCTCAAATTTTCTCAGTTGTCTCAATAATATTCAGTTTGGAATGTGTTGGTAACACAGCTAGCTATCCACCGACAGAATTTGAAGAAGAAATACATTATTGGATTGGTTGGATTTTACAGCTGCAACAGCATTAGAAACATTTATAGTGGCAACGGTAGCTTTTATTTTAAAACAAATCCAGCTCATTTGCAGGTAATTAATATTCCACATGGTGCATATGAGTTAGATGAAATTAGTGATTATCTGAAATCTAAGATAACCACAGAAAACTTTGTCATTAGGGCAAACAACAATACATTTAAATCTGAGATAAACAGTTCATTTGAGATCGATTTTACCTGTAAAAGTATTATATGAGATTGACGTTTCAGTTCCACCACGTTATCATTTAGATAAAACTTAGTAAATACCGACATAATTAGTAATATAATAATTAAGTTGATTAATCGAAAGGGCGAATTAATAGACTTTGGTGAAGGTGAGCCATTCACAGTACGCCTAGAACTAAAAGAACATGAAGAAGTGCGCATCAATAAATGAGAATCCATTGATGTCGACATGTCATAACTAAAATACCCCCTTGGCAAATTTGGACGTTCCACCCAGTATCAATTTAAGAAATTAACTCCTCAATTTAAACTGATTAATGAATATGAATTTGATATCGAGAATAAGAGGCTCAGCAATGTTTCTAATCCAACAGATCCTCAAGGTGTCATCACTGAGCAATACTACTTATCAACAAGGTTCAATTTGAATGAAAACCGTTTGACACAGTTGGTGGGCCCGGAAGAAGATGGTGATAGATACCTTGATTTTTGCCTACAATCAGTTCAGGAAGGTTTTAAAGGAAACTCTACGCTTATCTAGCGTTGGAGCAAAAACTATACCAACTTAAAGAAATTATCGATAAATTAGTACCTAATTACACCTTGTCATCAAATTGCACATACCTGCAAGAAAAAATTTTAAACGAGGGCGAACAATAATTACAGGTTTTGATGACCTTTGGCAAGCAGTTTTGGCTCAGTTTAACACATGTGCCAAACAAAATAAGGGTTATAAGTATATATTAATGGTTATCGACTATTTTTCGAAGTACTTGTGGACTAAAGGATTAAAAACGAAAAAAGGTCCAGAATTTGCCAAGGACATCAAAGCAATATTCAAAAAAAGACGAAACTTACCAATTTGCAGAGAGATGCAGGAAAAGAATTTTACAATGAACATTTTGCTAAACTAATGCAGCGTTATGGAGTCAATCATTACTTCACCTATAGCACAAAGAGGACTGCAATTGTAGAACGTGTTATCAGAACCATTAAATGTGCCCTATAGAAGACGTTTAGCCTACAAGGTAAATACGAATGGATTGGTATAATTGATTTTGTAACGATGGATTATAAAAATCGTACAATTGTAAGCATAGAACTCCCGGAATGAAGCCCAAAAATGTCGGTAATCATACAAAACTAAAGGCTTACACTCAGATAAATATATACGATAGGAATCGATATTCTGTGGGTGACTTAGTACGAATCAGTAAATTTTCGTCAAATGATACACACCCAATTGATCTAGTGAACTATTTAAGATTGTGAAAGTTCATATAACTAACCCCACCACGTACTTGTTGGAAGACATGAAAGAAAAACCTGTACTGGGAGGACATGAAAGAAAAACCTGTACTGGGAGGGTTTTATAGATATGAATTACAGAAAACTAAGTGTCACGATGTGTATATAGTAGAAAAAGCGCTTCGCTCCAAGAATAATAAGTTATTCGTAAATTGGTGGGGATTGGATGAAAGATCATGGATCAATAAAGACGATATTGTTCTATAACTAGACATTTAACATATAATTTGTGAAATTAATTACTTATATAGCTTTAGAAATAGTTTATATCAAAGGATGTAGCTCTTAGATGAAATAAAACACATAAAAAAAAATTGTATTCTATTTTAGTTCACTAAATATTACATAAAAAACGTTTTTCTCAAAATTTCATTATCTTATGTATTAAACCTAAAGTGCTTCTGTAACCATTTAAATTACTGGATGACCATTTTCCCGAATCTGGTGCACATGCCCATCTCAAGCAGGAGTTCGAATTTGCTTCAACTTTATTGATGTTGTCTAGTATCCAGTAATAAATTTTGTGTTGCTCCTCGTTTTCCCACGGTTGAAACTTACAGTTGATATTTTGTTCTATTTCAATCAAAATATATAGGCACTTGTAATTAGCATAATATGCTGCTTTCTCAATACATTCAGTTATAATAAACAATGTGTCTTTACTAGTAATATAAGGCCGATCTTAACTCAAAAAGTCACTAAAAAAGTCAGATTTGCAAGGTTACCTTGGGGGTCAGATCATAGATGGTTCACATCCTTGCTGAAAGATGGTTGTATCATAGCTAAAAATTATAGTAACAGCACCATCATTAAAAATAGCTGATGCGTGTCATCATTAAAAAAATGTAGGTGCCCAAACATGTGCAAATATGTCACAAAGGAAACAACCAAATATGTGTGCTTCGTATCTGTGCTAGACACACGTAACTTGAAAAGTAACTAGAGGTAAGGTTTAAAACTAGTGGGTATATAAACTAGTCTTTAAACCGATGCAGGTTTGATTGAAGTCAATAAGTATACAGAAAAGCAATACAATAATAATAATAAATAGAAGACCTAATACGTAAAATAAAAAGTTAAAATATGAAGTGCAACGGATATTGAAAAAGGCATCATTATACTAAGGTCTTGCTTGTTATTAATGTATTGTTGTGAAATTGCTAACAACCTAGACATTGACTGGTTTCATGTTACACTGGCAGAACTAAAATCAAAAAATTAAAATTATGACCTTTTAGTAAAATTTGAATAGATTTTAACTACTTGATAGTCTATAGTTTATTACCTTATTATAGAAAAATTGTTATTTATTCATTTATTGTTGTGAACTGTTGTAATATTGCTTACCCTAGTTTGTAAATTTGAATTTAAATTTCCTACCAAAAGTTTGACCTTATTACTTTTAGATCACGTTGCAATAGTATTCACAAGAACTTCAGTTGATTATACCACTTCCACTTGTTAGCAATTTTGTTAACGTTCACAGATTTACATGTATATAACCTAAAAATTTTGTTTCAACATGCAGTCATTAGATACAAGCTAATTATGCCATCATCTGCATCATCCATCAAACGCTCAAAAATATTAAATAAAAACCACACATCCTTCAGGATTTATTCACATTGAGGCACTTCCGGCAGTAAATAAAATTCTCATTACATCTATAAGGGATAGTGATATCGATGATGAGTTTTGTAGATACTTTGAAAAGTAAGTATACGCTATTTAATTCATAGTTTACATTTAGCGGTTTGTTTATTGATATATACATACAATACTAATTATTGTATTATACTAAAACATCACTCCAGCAACAACAGTGCTGGCAGCTCCACTCCATGTACAATATGGAGGAAAAAATTTACAGTTGAATCGATCACCTCATGAGGAAAATTGCACCTTAGATGACCCTTCAACAATTCAACAATTTAAAAAAACAAGTGTCAGGTTGTTACGTGAAATTTTGGATAAATATCTTCAAAGTGGCGTGTCGGAGGTGGCTCGTGAACAATTGGCAATTGAATTGGCGAAATATACAATCAATTTAGAAAAATTCAAAAAAATATATGCAACACAGAGAAGGTGTTACGTACTATGGACAATTTAGCAGTTTAAGATAGTTCTAATATAGTAGTTTATGTTTAAAGTAGGTTTAAGTGTAATTATAATAAGTAGTAGTTTTGTGTGTATTTCCGTGTAGTGTATAATGTTTTATATGTTATGTATTCTTAAATAAACAAATATTTAAATGTTTGTTTATTTTTTACATATCATAAATCTTGGTACTCCATATAAAAAGTATGACTTGATATAGCTACTTAAAAGTGAAAAAAAAAATAAAAGTTAAATGACTGCTTTAAGAGGTTTTTGCATTTGTTTAGTACAGTATTTTTGTTTGTAGAATTTATTGTAGTTATAAGTATCTTTTTATATTTTAATAAATAAATGTTAAATTTTTTATTTTATTATTTATCGTAAAATATTCCCGTTACCCTAAAAATTTTACTACTGTTAAAAAACATCCTTGTTAATTTTGTTTATAAATATGTAGTTTTGTAATCGTTTAAAATAGTTTTTAGTTTAAACAAATATTTAATTTGTACATCAATGAAAGAATATAATAAAGTATTAATTATAAATATAATGCTGAATAAGATATTTGAATTGAACGAAAACCTTTTTAATTTTTAATTATTAAAAGAATTTTTTCATTATTAAAAGTCAAACAATAAAAAAAATCAGTTTAAATGTGCAAGAGCGAAAAAAAAACGATTGTAGAATAGGATACTCAGTGTGCTAGTGAGGCAGATAGTCGTTGTATGAGTGAGAAAGTACTTGAGAGCTTTAACGCGCGACGTATTAAAAGTCAAACAATAAAAAATTAACTTTAATCATTTTGTCACGAGTTTCTAATAATTAATGAATACATCAAATGATACATATGATGTAATTTCACAAAAGTGGAAAAGTGAAAATTATGGTGCCATAATTGTAATGTAAAATGCTACTAGCCTCTAGTGCATTCATGTGAGACAAAAAGTAGTCAGTTTGTGAGTGAGGCAGATCGTCGTTGTGTGAGTGGGAAAGTATTCCAGAGCTTGAACGCGCGACGTTTTTGGTGATTCATTTTTATTTATATAGATGAACTTTTCATTATTCCAAGTCAAACAATTGGAAATTCACTTTACTCATTTTGTCACGCGTTTCTGATAATTAATGAATACATCAAATGGTACAAATTATGTAATATGTAAAAATTGTAACGTAAAAAAATTATGGTGTGATAATTATAATGTAAAATGCTAACTAATGTAACATAAAGCCCTAAATATATACTGCATTCGAACCTGTGTACATTGCCTTTAAAGCGAAATGACTACTCACATTATCCTGCAATTGTTGATGGAGTTAAGTGTTTCTGAGAAAATCTGGTAATTTGCTTCTTCCCAAAATCAATCAATTTTAAAAACGTGAAATGCTTTTGCAAATTGTGTATGTTTTAGTTTCTTATCGTAAGTAGAGAAAAAGTAGTTTGCTCAAAATTTGAATGTCAGTTTAGTGCTTTAGTTTTAATATTTTTTGGCAAAATAGAACAGGTAATAGATAAAGTGCCACTTGTAGAACGTAATCACGTTTGTAAAAATTTTAATTTCCCTTTAGAATTAGACTTTATCTAGGCCCTTCCTCGCAAACCCTGCCTATACTCTGCTCAAATAAAAGACCTCGCCGAGTCGTGGTTTATCTCTTTTTATTAGTAAGCACGTATGTCTTTTAAGTATCCTTCCCACCATTCTACACGTACAGATACATTAATTGTCTTCAATGCATACAGTTTAAGTGCACGCCAATTACTTATGCAACACAACTTGCACTTTTGCATATCACTCTACAACATTTCTTTTACTTACAATTAAAAAAATTGAAAAATTATACACCATACATAACTTTTTTTTATATGTTACAAGCTTGATTCATCATTAAATATAAATACAAAACATGTTAAAATGATTTATTTACTTATTTTTAAAGCGTCTTTCATATACCTAAATCGAGATCACAAAAACAAATCATAGTTATAATATTTCTTTACTTAGTAAATGCTATACATTAGATAAGCAGGACGGCAATAAAATATTTCCACAATGTTATGTGAATTAATATTATACTTAGCATTTATATCTTCAATGCCTTTTTAAATGTCATCATCACTACCATGAATTCTTTCTCGTATAAACGACGGTAGTTAACAACTTGTTGTATGAATTTATCATAAAAACACACCAGATTGCAAGATTCAAGAAATTCCAATCTATAGCTTATTATATGTTTTAAATTGAATAGTTCTTCTATACTATGTGAATTGAATGTGCAAGAACAGCAGTTGTAGTTTTCTATCATAACAGTTTTCAAAATTCTGTCATATCATTTAATCAATTCCCAATTGTAATAAATACCAAGATTGCTAGATAGGGATTCATAATGTTGATCATAGATTATATCTTCTTATTCGTTTACATTTGACTAGTCAATTCTATTTTCAATTTCTTGGGATCGGAAAAATTGTAATTCTACATATGAACGCCATCTTAGAAGCTCATTCCATTCCTTCACATCCAACACTACATTATCGCTTTGATCACAGTTAGCACACCCCATACGCAATACTGGTGCAAGCTTGAGGACTATCGTTCGATGGTTTATAATAAATACAATCGATTAAGTATTCATTAGCTGCTTGTTTATACACTTCAGATAAATCATATGGCTGCCTGTCAGTGTTAGAGGAATAACCTTCATCATGTTTCGCTTTATTTTTACTTCTATTACCACCATCACTATTTTCACAGCACCAACAACACAAGGTAAAATTGTTATTCATATTGTTACTGCAACTATGTGGGGTATCCATATATAACGGTGAACTTCAGAGTTTGGATCGTTCCAGAAATGATGTTACTGCTGCCTGCATTATAACGACTGTACTTGCTTGCGATTGCACTAGGACTAAACGTTGTTGCTTAATAAATCATGTGGGTGGGGTTGTGGCACTACTATTAAAAACAAAATGTTATGTTTGTTGTTTTCCCGACTGCACCCAAACTACTCATGAAGACGTCACTCGTGTTTAGCTGCGTTTTAAATCCTTCCATTCGATTTTCTTCTTTCAAATACTCATAAGCGTTGATGTAATAACCATTTAAAATCATCCGTTTCCATCACTATACGTTCACCATACTTAGTATTAATTACTGCCACATTAATCACTTTATACCTTCTTCATATCTCGAGGTCACATGCACTTTTAAAAAGTTTGCAATGGGTGCTTTGGTTTAACCCTGCTAATTCCATGTTTAACAATTACAAGTTGCTAACTGACTGATCTCAACACACCTCACTGTGGTTTATATCACAAAAATGTGTCCATGACTTAAGTACCTATGACAACATGTTTAAACCTGTTAAATACACAGCTACTTTTAGTTTAGAAAATTATTTCACCTTGACTCAATATAGTCAACATAAGCACCATTTGACCTTGGTCTACTTTTTAGCATAGACAACTCGCATTCTTCTTGTTTTCATGAATTGATTCTATTTTTATGCTTCTAAGAAATGTCACACCATACCCCCACAGATCAATAATCTTTGACCTTGACCACTCTATTTTTAGACTTCTAAAAATTTTAATATGATGATGACATTGCGATTTCTATTTTTAGCTTTTGACCTTGACATACAAATTTCCCGCCAAAACATTTAACCGAAGAGTGGCCTTGTAATATGATGAGGATGGTGACATTGAAATTTCTATTTTTAGCGAGCTCCAAAAATTTAAATTTCCCGCCAAAAGTTTGACCTTGAAGATATCCAAAAGTTTACATTTCTCACCACCAGAGGGCGAGTGACCTTGAATTGGTCCGGAACCGGTCCTCAACCACTGCTAGAGTGAGATCAAAAAATATTGCTGTGAGTGTAGGATCCGTCCCTAGTATCGCACTGAAACTAGGTTTCAGAAAAGTTTGTGCGCAATGTATTCCTCTTTTGTCTGAGGATACAAAACGTTTGCGGATGGGTTTGTCTCAGCAACACCTTACGGAGTACAACTTCCTTTCATCGATACTTACTGGTGATGAAACTTGGTGCCATTATTTCGAACCATCCAGTAAGCTGTCATCAATGAAATGGAAACATTCAAAGTCACTACCACCAAAAAAGTTTAAGGCACAAACTTCCGCAGTTAAGGTGATGCTAACTTTTGTTTTTTGACAACAAAGGACCTTTCCTGATAGAATTTAAAGAGCACAGAGTGAATATTAATGCAAATCTATACAACGAAATTCCGAATAAGCTTCATCAAGCAATACGACGAAAACGTCCAGGAAAACTTTCCACTGGTGTCATTTCGCTTCAGAACAATGCGCGTCCTCATGTTTCAAACGTAGTGAAAGAAAATTTGCAAAGAAAAAATTGAGGGTTTTAGAACATCCACCCTACAGTCCATATCTTTGGCCTACTGAAAAAGGTATTGAGAGGTAAACGCTTTGAATCGGATGCTGAAATACAAAACGCCGTCAAGAAATTCTTCAACCAGTAGCACGAGAATTTTACGTGCACGGTATAAATCGGTTGGTGAAGCAGTGGGGTATGTGCCTTAGTTGTAAAGGTGATTGTTTGTAAATGTATTTCCGAATATATTTTATATAGACCAAAGATGGGTTTCAATTGAACAACCCTACTAATATTCTGGGTGTTAAAGACGCAAAATAAGATAATATTTACTACTTGCGGTCGGGTACAAATCGCCCATTTCACAATTTAAAACTGTTAATAAATTACGCTATTTTGAATGATAGAAAAAGATTTTTATGCAAAAATCCATCGCAAGTCAAACGGTAGTACACTGCAGTCGGTGCAAAACACTGAGATATGCGTCTCAACCTGCAAAGAAAATAATTGACAAATTTCTGCCAAAGAGAATTTCAATTATTCTATGCACACATGTATTTTAACACTACGCGAACTGGAATTTTGTGCTATAAGAATTTTTTGTTTCAAATATCCTATAATAATGCATGACAGAAAATTGTCAATCGTTTAGAATTTCGTAATGTATTAAAAGCCTTAAATTGTAAAATGCGCGAGTTGTACCTCAAGACAAGTCGTAAATACTGTTTTATCTTACGTCTTTACCATCAAAAATATTACTTTTGAAAGCGTAGAAATGTGACTATGGTTTTAATACATAGTCATTATCTGCAACTTCTTTATTAATACGTTTGTAATGAAATTAGGCAACATTGTAAAAACAACAATAATAATCTATGCCAGATAGATGTTTAAACTTTCAAATAGAACTCATTAGCTATCAGATGCTAATTTGAAATTCCAAAGCCAATCGCTTCTATAAAAACATTGATAATACCGTGTATACATTTTCAATCTTATTTAATTAAGGTTTATGTCGTATTTGGTTTCGTATCAAGAAACTATAAAAATCAGTTAAGAAAAATGGAAATATGTTCACACATTTTCCTATAAAGTTGATAGTTATTCAGACACTGAAACGAGCACTTAAATTCCATCTTACGATTTTTGTCATCAAATTACGTGTTCTATCAGATAAATGTATGAAACATGATTAATTTGTAATTTTAAAATCTATATACCAGTATTTTAATATCTTTAAAATATTCAGCTGTTTCAGAAATATTTGATAAAAACTAAAAACTATTACGCTCCCCACGCACACTCAGATGCACAAGCTTGAAATGAAGGCTTTAAAAAGACATGTAACGCAAACCAACGTTACGAAGATGCAATAGCATTATCCAACACACGTTATTCAATTGTAACATGGGCCGCATTAAGTGAAAAGGATGTAATGAAACAAAATTTCCGATATCAAATCCAATTCCTTTTTTTACCATCACCCGACCCAATCCTTAAATATTCGCCGCAAATTTGCTAAACTCAGATTTATTTGAACGCCCGGTAATTTAATATCAGAACTTGATTGTTAAAAAAATTCTTATGGGATAGCATAGATATATTTTTGTTAATTAAAATCTAAGGTGCAACAGTTTACCTTAAATGATTGTCACTATATTTACATAAACTCAAATTTGTAAACATTAAATATAATAGTTTTCCATTCAACAACAAAATA